>JABMBR010004609.1:0-23068 GCA_018881525.1 Meteorus sp. PSUC_FEM 10030008
CGACCCCCCCCCCCATGTACTTGCACACTTCTAATTGTAGTACATCAAGATAGTGCAAAACTTACCGCCAAAATTTGGTCTCAGTCTTATATCATATCCGTCGAGTATCCTTGAAATTGTTTGAGTGACGTTCTCCAGTCGGTCGGACATGCCACTACCTCCAGAATCCAAGTAACCCCTGTCGAATAGTTTTCATCTGATATGTCTTTGCAACGGATTATATTATCATTGAAATATAAATATTTTCATATTTGCAATCGATAGTGCAACTTGTGAACTGATAAGTCGAGGTGAATGAATTTTGCTGTGTAGTACGGAATATCTGAGAAAAATTTCCCAATAAAAAATTGATAATGACATAAGTTTTCATTGAATATTTCCGCAATTCATCATACCAATCAACAGCAGTACACTGTGTTCCTTCAATTGTCGAACTCATGAATTCACATAACCAGTAACCCTGTATGTATATACATGATATTGGATGGTGACGATTCGTATTGAGGGAAAAAAAAAGAACTTGTATCCACACAGATGTTTGTTGTTTGCATGGGCAGTACCATTCCAAGTCACTCGGTTGTCATGGCAATTAAACTGTTATCATAATATTATTCCACTGTTTCTTTATTTTCTCATTTGCGTATTCGAAAATAATGCGATCCGAAAATTGGCCGTGAAGTATTATTAAACTATTCGTTCGTCTTCAGATTCGAATTGTGAAAAGTTTAAATAACATTGCAAAATTATCATGCCTATTGACGGTATTGAATTGACGTTTGCATTGGGTGCAATCATTATAGTGATTGTCGTCGTAACTTTATATTTGCAAGGGGCGTTTAGAGCGATCATGCCTGGTGGAAGATCAGCAGGTCCTCAGCGTCCCATTAGATAAAATATTTCTCCATACGTTTTCAAAATTTTAAGTAAAATATTTATTTCTGTGAATTATGGACGTTTTCCAAGAATTTTGTGATTGTATTGAAGAAATATTATCGCAATTTGACCTGATATGGATCTCCATGGCATCAATCATCATCCTTTTCGGAATTATCATCAGCCGAGCAATCGTATATGTTTCAAATTTGACTGATTCATCAGAACATGATCCTCGCATTGCATGAATTGAACGTTAAAATGGTGGGTAATGGAAATAAATTAATTATAAAAATGTAAATGAATGAGAGGTAAATTTGGGTATTATTCAACTGAAATATTTTTACGTTGACATATGAACATGTCTACTTATTCGGATAACTTGCAGCAGACGGCTTACCACGCACTGAGATAGCTCAAATGGATGAGCAGAATTGTCAGAAAAATTTCGTTCAGTGATGACATTCTGCGGCATGAGCAAGACCCACCGACAACGTTCCGTCACTTGTCGTAGATATTCCACCTCATCTTCGCATCACTTCCAGCTGTGAAATATGAACTTTTCTAGAAAGTTTATGATGTCACATGTTTATGACTGTTAAACGATTGGAAAGAGAGTTTGGATAACTAGTATGAGTGTGTTTGTGTTATCAACCGATTTTGATTCGCAAGGGGAATCAGGAAAGACCGACAATTCTTCTTTGATCGTACTATGAGTTGAATGAGACATCGAACTAGCGGAGTGAAACTTTCAGCAATGCATGATGTAAAATTATCAATTTCAAATGAAAAACTTGCTGGTCGATATTTACTTAAGAGTTTGCGTAAATTTTTGTTTTTTATTTTCAATATAAAAACGCTTAATCAAATGACAGAATTTTATTTGCATATTATTCGTCCATTCCTTTCTTATAAAAACTGATGTGTTGGAAATCAATTGTATATGCGCTTACCCATGACATAACTGTGTTGACTTTTCGTTCATTACATCATTGTGACAACTAAATTTTTGTCTACTTATTTACAATTGAAAGTTTCAAGAATTAACGATTATTTCACTAAACACATCGACGGACGCGCGATCGTCTTGATGTGCGCTAGACGTCAATCAGCACAACGATGAAACGAGAACAAGATTTATCTCACAATTAGATCCGAGTATTTGAAATCTTTCTAATACAGAAAATGAAATTATGAATTTACTTTACACCAATTATCTAATTTTAAATTGTGTCTTTGCATTTGTTATTGTTCGATATTACAATTTTTAAATTCACAATGGAACGTCCTCGTACGAGGGCAGGATCCGTTCCGCGGGTTCCGCGGGTATTCTCGTTGAGACACGGGAGGAAGGGAGAATCGGCTAACTCTCCAACGATGTCGCGAATGCGCGCGCCACAATACTCCACACTCCAGAGGTTCCAGAGTATGTACAATGCGCCGAGTAACACCGACATGGTGCGACCCAAAATCTTCATATTCTCCACAGCATGGAATTTTTCTTCATCTCTCTTGATAGGATTGTGTATTTATTACGACTATTCTATAAACTGGAAACACATTTTTACACCGACCATTGATGTTTGGTATCGATATGGATAAAAGTAAAGAGAAAATTTGTCTCATTCATGATTTATCATCAATCGAAAGAATTGTTCAACAAAAACGATTCTTTTTTCTTATAATATCTCATCGTAAGTAGATATCCCCGCTATGGTCAGACACATGCAGAGAGATATTCCAGCAATGAACATTACTTGATAATTCATCGTGATCCCTTGAATAATTTTATTTTATATTTGTTCATCTGCTTCTAAGTACGATAATTATTTTTCCCAATGAAAATATCTCAATAAAAAAACATTTTCGATTTTGAAATAAAAAATTGTGATAAAATCCGACACTAATCAACATTTCAACATTCAAATTTAAATTGAGGACGAAATTTATTCTCGTCCCTCGTACCAGATTAATCTCTCACTCACATCACTTTGTCTCAACTAAATGTCATGAAATCTTCACAAACTTTATTGAAAACAACATAAATATCTGCAATCATTACACACAACCACATAACTTTCGCATATCAATACAAATTACGCAACAACCCGTGCAACTCCTATTCTAATTCATACAACTTTAATTTACAAAGATGAATTCCACCCCTCACTGATTCCAATCTCACTTACCTCACAACTACAACTTCTCATCCATATAATCTCAAAGCCCAATCTAAGCATAAACTACAACAAACTAAAAACCATAAGCAAACACATCTATACTCAACAATCCCGTAAAACATAATACAACATACAATAAAAAACAAATAAAAAATTGAATCCAGATGAGTGACAAAACTTTGACATTATAATTCCAAACTTGATATTGCTGCGATATTAAAAAAATAAATTCAACTGACGGAATATTTGAATTTTCAAATACAAGATAATTCCTCAGTTTTTCATCATTGTTGAAGTTTATTAATTAAATCGGTGACCATACAACAGAACCAACCATCAGATTATTTCATAATTCCACAAATACATATACAACTAATCAATTACGTCATATATATATGTATGTATATATACATGAAATACACGGGAATATTCCACTATTCAAGCTCCAGATGGATAGGTATATAATACGATCTGTCTGTCGTTGAGTGATTTTACGGAGCTTGCGCGTATGCCTACAAAACTTTCTTCTTCACTACATCCCCATGTATCTATGTATGTATATATACACGAATTTCTATATATATATCTATGTATATATATACGAGATAAACGGTGGAGTAAGCGGCAACGACACTGGCGACCATCACCAACCACCTCTATCGTTTCAATATACCGGCGAGAGTTGTTGCCATTGTTAACCGCGCGCAACCTCAACTCCTACAAAACACATCCACGCGACTTTTTTCCTCAATAATATTTCACCAATATATTGCGAGGATATATACACAAAGTATTTATTCGTATTTATTGCGCTCAAGATTCATTCATGACATCGATTGATCAACAAGAACGTCAATTGATTCTCTTTAATTCCTCAACATTTTTCATCACGAAGGAGAGTCGTAATTAGAGTAATATTATGATGTGAGTATTCAATTTTAAATTCTATTTTGCATGAAATTTTGTTGCTTATTGGTGTGTAAGATCATCACGGATATAGGAATTTGTGATGTTATTTTTGCAATTGAGAAATATGGAAAGAATAATTTGTGAAATATTTTTATTTATGTGAATAGATAGAGGGTTATGAGAGCGCGGTAAAATAAGTGCAGATGATTGGTAGATGAATGAGTGCTATAGATTGTTATATTTATTGGTCAAAATTTTGTTATGATGTATGGGTATTTGATGACGCAAGCAGGCTGAATATATTCTACATATGATGGATTAATTATGTCCGCCCACACGTGAGTCTGTTGGATTTCCACCTTCATATCAATACGCATTGCTGGCAGCAACTAATTGAGTTGACAATATCAACATTATGTCTATGCGTGTGAAGTTATGAATGATGTGTGTTTATATTGGTGTTGCTGGTACCGCTGTTGTCACGCGCATCCTTGATATCCGGCGCAGATAAACAATCGTGACTGTATTGCAAAAATACAAATGGAACATATTCGTGGACGTTTATTGTATCCTTTGTACTGTCATGTACAAACAAATCTGTATGTATGTGTGTTTGTTTTGTGTGTGATATTGAATCTGAACACATAATATGTATATGTGATATCAATTCGTGATGGACGCGTTCAGATCTTTCAACGGTTGTTATATTATGTATGAATATTTATTTTATGGTTATGTCTGATGAAAATGGAACTAGAGACATTGCCCACAGGGAACGTATTGTGTCTTTATTTTTGTTTCCATTAGTTCGGGTTATTGATGGATCTTGTTTCAATCGATTTTGTATAGCTGTGTTGTCATTGTTCAAATATAATAACAATGATCAGAACGAGTTTGATGGAATTAATAGAAGAAATAATTGAGAAGAAAGAGTCTTTTGGCAGTTTTCAAACTTGAATGGTGATGCACTTTGGAAAATGCATATAATGTTGCCCTTTGAATGTGAACAAAAGTTTGAAAGTATACATTCAGGTATGGTTATACATGTACGATCCAACGTTACTTTTGCATCTTCTAATCATCAGCATTTACATTTCTCTCAGCATCAGAATAGTTGCTTTCAAATTATAAACCGAAATCTTCGTGCTTGGTGTTGTTAGTAGTTTTTTCTCATTTCTTAATTCTATGCGCATATATATTCGTGAATATGTAGAAGAGATAGGCGAACCATAAGCAGTGCATGTTTTTATTGTGGGTATTGTATGTGCTTATACATGAGGAAATTTTTACATACGGAATTACTATGGTCTCTTATTAAAAGCGGATTATAAGAAAATGGTGGCGAGACAAATTGAACAATTTCAAATGAATACTATTTAGTGATAGTAAGATAAAAAAATGAAGTTGCGGCACTCAGGAATTTTTTTCTATAATTTGATCCAAACCAATTTCATTTCATATTGTATTGTATCATCTTGTTTCATGAAAAACATCAAACACGAATTTTTCGACTTTTCTTGTAATCGTCTTATAGCTTCAATAACTTGGAAGAATTGTCAGTTGATGTATTTTATCTGGTATTGGAATATTTGCATTGGACTTTATTTGAATATTGATATCAATTTTGCTTTATATGTCTGCAACACATCCAGGCGTGTCCAACATCGTTGACAAGTTTCTGATAGGAGAATAAATTGAGGTGAAAAAATATGGGCATATTTGACGGATGATAGAAATTCAATTAATTATACCACAGACCAATTATCATCGAGAATAATAATTCACTTGATCAGTATGATTGACATACAAGTGCACTCTAAATATCACGTTATATGGACACCAATTTTGTCACAAGCATGCATCAATAACAGTTCATAAAGATTTCATTTTTTTTTTACAGAGATTAATTGTCCTTGACATTCTTTAACAGAGAACTGAAAACATTTTTTTAGTTGAATTCATTGTTAATGGGAAAATAAAATATTTTTTCATTCATCGAGCACACGGTACGATGAATTATCTCTCCTCAATTTTTACTTGAGCTGACTCTACCCGTTTTCATTGGTAAATCATCCAGGCGAATCCGCAATTTAAATTGTAGATATTTTTTATTCTCATTCCAAGTAAAAAAAAAAAATGACATCTTTGTTGAAAATATTTGGAATTCGAAGTTTGTATGATCGTGTATTTTTCCGAAATTGTGAATAATTTTTCTCCAATGTATACCGCCATGAAATATAACTCGTGCATAATTCACTATGTGACACGTCGTGTTAAGCAAGTTGGTACATTGTGAAAAATGCCAGCTTCAAGTTAACGGAATGATAAGTATAATAGAGCACACTGTGCTGGGTATCCTGAAGATAACAAAAAAAAAGTATGGCAAAAGGAGGAAAAAAATGAAATCGTAGAAAGTTAGAGATGTAGGTCGTCCGTGTAGTACATTCAGTTCCTCAGGCGTTTTTTTCGCGCTTCGATTGTCCTTGTCGTTTTGTTCTTTCATGTGAAACAATTTCCCATTGAAGTTGTTGTTTAAATTTTGAAAAAAGTGAGGGGAATGTTCAGTTTGAAATGATGGGAAATGAATGGACGGAAAGATTACCTTAAGTAATTAACATCAGGAGCCTGATAAATTTCAGCCAGGATGATGATTTATATTTTTTTTTTTCATAATAATGGTGTTACATTGAAATAAACGACGAATTTTGATCTATATGATCACATAATCCAATTTTGCATATATTTTACAGTATTATATACATTTATTCCATTATATACAACTAAATTCCTGGTTTGGAATTTCACTCATTTTTTATACCAACACACTTTTTTTATGCTTGAATATATAAACATGATAGTTCCGTTTGCGATTCTACGGGGTGGAAACGTTGAGTTGTGTTCTGTAGCAGTTTACTCGTATCTTTTTCAGTGATATATACACATATATGTTCATCCAATCTATCTTCACTAGAGTGAATATTTCGAATTTCACTATTTTATTCCACTGCTCTTCTTCATAAAATCCAGATACAACATGAATTTATCTATGGGTAAGTTACTCCATATATAGATATGGTAAAGGAAAAATGTTAGTTCTTCGTTATGGAAACTATTGTGACATTTAGAACGAAGATAAACTTAATCATTGATTGCAGTACACACCTTTCGTCTCATATACATTCACTGCTCGACTATAAATCCAGTGATGTGCACGCTGACTAAACAATGTGTATACACTCATATCCATTACAAATATTAATAAATTTTGCAAGACAAGAACACTTGCAATGAATGGAAAGAAGGATAAAAAAGATGAAAATAAATAGCGTGGCATGGCTGTATGAACAATAATCGTTGAAAAATATGATGTAACCAAGTGTATTAGGTATATTGTACTCGAAATAGTGACAGTGAGGCCCTTTCACGTGCTTTCACATTGCAATACGCTGTGTCAGCATACCAAACACGAGAGCACTCTGTATTCTTCTTCATTCTACCCTTTCGTCACTCATCCCTTCTATATTCATCCTACATTTCCTCTTGGCACACTTCGACCAGTCACATTTTTAGTCTACATAATGTGTAAACCGTATGAATCTCACTTTTACTTTTCCTCCAAATCTTCTTAGTAAACCATGAGTCAACACCTTTTTTTCAACTCTGTATTTGTATCCCCTTGATCAAATCGCAGTGAGTCTGATTGCTCGATTTGGAAACCTGTAAGATATTTTATTTTCACATATATGCACGTAATACATCTGCGTATATATTTCTATTTATCTATCTATTTTTTCATTTTGTCAGGTGGATCTATCGTGAGCTATCCAATATGATGCTATTTACAATACGTCTATTTACTCACCATCCTCGTTTTATCCAGCGCTATCCACACAGAGATCTTCCACATATCAAACGTTTTCCAATTGAACCCAACGGCAAACAATTTCATATGGTTTTCGTGAACCTATTCATACAAAATTCTTATTGAATAATCACACCCATTTGGAATCCTTCAGAATTTCAATTATTATTTTCAAATTATTATTCCTCACTGTGATCATCCATATGTGTGAACCTTCATCTAGCATCAACGTCTGTAATAAAATTCGATGAAATAGTTCTCTCAATTACTTTCTGTGACAAATAATCTATTCACGAAAGAAGTTCATGGTCAGAGAATCGAAATGTTCGCACCAATAGTACAATAATTCCGGATGAGAATTTTTGATTCGATACATGGAATAGATTGATACAATTTGAATGCTACATCGACTGCGATTACTGCAAACTAGCAGAATGTGACGTCGCTCGAATGATCAACGATCCTTGAAACTCTTTTGAGGTCTGTATAACTTTGTCAAGAGGAAAAACCTATCCTGAGGGGATTGAGTTGTAACATTCAGTGTATACACCTACATAGATTCATACATAATATATATGTATACAACATATAGATCTACGACGGAGAATGCAGAGAATTTGAGGAGGTAATTTAGCATACGTCTCGTACCTTGCACCATCCTGTCAATTCTGTTGAATATTCTCACGGAATGCAAAATCTTTTATTAGATTAAACATGTTGAGCAAATCAACATCATTAACTTCAGTAATTCGGAATGCAACACTGAACGAGCGATGCTATTATTATCATTATATTCGCGTCTGTTTTGAACATGTTGCTAATGAACTGAATGTACGTGTAGGTACTGGTTCAGAACTGTAAAGAAAAAAATAATTCGATGAATATAGCATAGACATATAAGCAGAATTATTGAAGTGGACAAGGACTATCTTGAAGTGAACTCAACATTGATGGATCATGGCAAGTCCACATTGTATATACGTACTTGTTTCATGACAGATTCCGAAATGAAACATACGTGAAGTATTGTGCTCTGTTCTCTATTCTTCTCAGAATTGATAAAACTCGATGTAGGTAGAGTACACGTTCTTGTTTCCATATTGATCGAATTTGTCATGCTCTTCTCGTGACGTCTGAAAAAAAAATGACACCGTCCAGTATAATATTTTTATTGCTGAACTCTATTTGTATCAATTGAATATCAGATGAAGTATATTTTCCTGTACAGTGTGGTCTCTTGGTGTGAAATATCGATGTATTTGTTCCTTCATTGGACCTTTCAATTATTTATGTTCGTTCTTCCATTTTGTGTAAAAAATTTGGAAAAATTGAACGTCTTTTGTTCGAATACATTTTAATAATGAATTATTATTTACTGTACAGGTTATTTGCTGTATTAATTTTTTTCCTCGGCTCGTCTCAATGCAGTGGAAATCTCACAATTCATCATTTACTCTCGAACACAGCAACGACAACAACGAATCTTGCCTTTGACACCCCATCCTTGAGGCAAAACAGAAGCACGAGAGCAAGTGTTAACGATGTTGTCTCCAAGAACATAACGATGGTATTGGAGAATCTTTTAATGAACTATGAAAGCAGTCAATTACCTACACATGGAAAAGGTGTGATACAATCAATGTCTATGATTAAAATTTTCATTTTTTTATTGCTCATTACGATGAGAAATTCTAAAAAAAGTTATCAATGAAAAAATTTTGATGGAAATAATAGAAGGATAAAAAACGAAGAGAATAACGTGCACATATGGAGGAGGTGAATATGGATCTCATTGAAGCTCAATGCGCTAGCTTTAACTGGAAGTTAAGCCATTAAAGCCAAATTATATTTCCACCCAGTCGTAAAAAATTTGAACCCTATCGTTTGTGTTCCTTTTTCTTTTCTGCCTATTGAAAACTCGCTCGAGTCAATTAAGTTCAATTTCATCTCTCGGTTCTCTCTTCATGTATATACATACCAAAAGCATGGATGAGCGATTAACAAATTATATCTGGAATATATATGTTGAGGGATGAAATTTTCATGTGAACCAGAAATATTCTATATTTCGCATTTCGTAACTCGATGTAAAAATATTAGAAATGTAGCAATCAACAATATTGAGACCTCTGCTCAGACTGTATAATTAATTACTGTAAATCGATCGATCAATACTTGATGAATTCTACAGAATTTCCTTCATATGGGTGATATCAACAGTTCCAAGTATATGGATAAACTTAACATATTCCAATATGAATCGCATGAACATTGTGGACATATACATCTATATGTGGGACCTGTCGTTTTGTCTATGAATCTGATTCTCTCTTGTAGGAATGCCAACTGTAGTGAAGACTAACATACTGATACGAAGCATGGGCCCTGTCTCAGAACTGGATATGGTAAGATGATTTATAACATTCACATTCTGAAGGTTTAGTATTTTCAATAAATTTTCATGCTTTCACTATCAATTCGTAAGATGAATTTTGCTATATGAAATCGTAGGATTATTCGATGGATTGCTATTTTCGTCAATATTGGCGTGATTCACGATTGAGTTTTCTGGGACCAATTAAATCGCTGAGCTTGAGCATCAAAATGTTGGAAAGAATTTGGCGACCTGACACGTACTTCTACAATGGCAAACAGAGCTATGTTCATACAATTACTGTTCCGAATAAATTATTGCGGATATCACAGGACGGAGATATATTATACTCTATGAGGTATCATCAATCTATTTATATTCTTCATTTACTGAATTAGATGTTCATCGATTAAATTATTACTATATTGAAATGTTTAGACTCACGATCAAAGCGAAATGTCCGATGGAGCTCCGGAATTTTCCAATGGATCGACAATCCTGCCCACTCATTCTGGGAAGTTGTACGTTCTTTTCGTTGTACAGATATCTTCGACTCTTAAATTATAAGACCACAACTGTTGTTCATTTACTGCAATAGTACACACATAATAGAAAACTTTCGACATTTCATGTAATTGTCTAGATGCTTACACGACTAGGCAATTGGTGTACGAGTGGCAAGAAGGTTCCTCAGTAAATTTCATTCACGGAATGACTCTATCTCAATTCGATCTGATGGGTTCACCATACAGAAATCTTACGTTCATCCGACGTGAGGGTGAATTTTCAGTCCTTCAAGTGTCATTCAATCTGCAGCGGAACACTGGATACTTTCTTATTCAGGTACAAGTATATTTCATGTTGGAGACGAATTGTTCTGGATTCTCTCTGTGTTTTCGTTCAGGTGTATGTCCCATGTGTGCTCATCGTTGTTTTGAGCTGGGTTTCATTCTGGATTCATCGAGAAGCAACGAGTGATCGTGTTGGTCTTGGTAACATTCTTCATTAGATCATTACACTCATGATACAGAATACCCCTGGCTTTCTTCCGCAACTTTAGACATTCGCGGGAGAATCGAATGAAGACCTGTGTGGAAGATACACCACTGTATTGGATGTATGATAGTCAAAGTTTGATGAAAAATATTATCTCTCCAATCCGTTAATTCTCGGTCGAAAGTTATGATCAAAAGATTGGAGCGGAAGAAATTTGCGGGTCAACTGAATGGGGATATTGTTGAATGCACATCAATGTTTATGATCCTTGTAATATTTTATAAATATCCAATTCCCAATCAAACCCAACTCATTCAAGCATCCATTCTAGGTATCACCACAGTTCTTACTCTCTCCACAATAAGTTTGGATTCGAGAACTGATTTACCTAAAGTACGATACGCTACGGCATTGGATTGGTTTCTCTTAATGAGTTTTTTCTATTGCATTGCAACTTTGCTTGAGTTCGCGGGTGTCCATTATTTCACTAAAGTTGGCAGTGGTGAAATATATATTGACGAAACAGACTGGGAAGATTGGGAAGAGACGACCGGCAAAGAGTACAATGATAAACTGAACTCAATGGCAACATACAGCCCGCAAGCGGTACACCCTGAGGTCTCAGCGAGAAGACGGGGTTCTGTGCTATGTCCCATTTACAACGTGAGTATGATAAACAACACTGAATCGTATAATATATATCTGTAAAAGATATAATCGCTCAACTTTTTCAATGGACATCCTTTCCGAGCTAAATTGCAGTTCATCTTAATCTACGATGCTTCTTTTCACATTTCATCACTTTTTTGTTTTCTCTACGTATTCATCCATTGTTCATCTACTTTGTTAAATTATTCATCTCGTGAGGAAGGACTCAGCAGGATTTGGATTAGATTCCGGCTTCTCAATATCCGCAGCTGTAACATGTAAACCGTCAACGATGGAGCGGCAAACTCAAACTGAAGTTTGTTTGCCTAAATGGCGATTATTCCTCTATTGTCTTACTGGAGATGATGCATTCAGGTTCGTTCCATTAGTCCATCATCATATTTGTGATGAGCCATATAAGTTTGATTGTTACTTTGGGAGTCTCAATTGGCTTTATTTTTCAGACGACGACGCGAGCGTGAAGCAGCGCGTGGATGTCATAAACATGGAGAACGCATTGAACGACACATAAACAGCGTTTCATACATCGACAGAGTTGCACGCGTAGTTTTTCCAGCTTCATTCACTCTCCTGAATGTTCTTTACTGGTTAGTGTATGTCACATATCAGGAGGAATTCAAATGGCACGATCCACCCATCGGTCCTAGCCGATAAGCGTGTAATAGATTTAATCTGTATCTATGTATTTGCGCATATACTCTTGTGTAAAATAGGTAGATAGTTTAATTATGTATTCTGGCACATACCTAATTATTTCATTCCATGTCCAGGATACCTGTAGTAAATTCATTGCGAATAAATAGAGTGAATCATTAAGTTATTGAATAACATATTATTTCCAGGATTGCTTATTGATACGAATACAAGAATTACCGCATTTATCGAGCTTCATTCAATTTATACTGAGAACATTACTACTGCTGCCATCTTCAGTCACGTCTTCCCTCTTACAGAACCAGAACAAGATGACGACGCCATAACACTTGATCGGTAAGTCAGTTAATTGAAATGAAAATTCTGACATTGTTGATGACCACAACTCAGATTGTCCTCACTGTCGACGCCCTGTTTTTCTCTGTGTAGATTATAGACCATTGTAGACCGCCGCAGACTGCTGTAGACCTCTACAATTGAGTTATGTATATATAATACCAGTATAAATACATATATGTACATATGTATACATATATATTATAAATTTTAATCAAGTATTGAAGGAAGAGCATCATCATTGATCATTATTATTCATCTCTATCAAAATAAATTATCTTCGTGTGAATATTCACTTCATACATAAAAATGGTGTAGTGGAATTTGATTGTCAGAAACACCGCTTCTCCAAGACTCACAACAAGATTGATTGAATTTCACAATTACGTCGATTTTATACCAAACATTTTTTTTTCCGATTGTCGAGGATGAACAAATTGTCTTGTTGATAAAGAATTGTTATATTTTTGTGTTGTGTATTTATGTTTCGTTATTTATTCTGAAATGATTCTATTGAATCTAAAACAGACATTTGTGTGATAACGGGCGAGGTGTTATCTCGTCGAATCATAGTGGTATTCAATTTGGAATATGCAAAAAAAACAGTGAATGTGGCGCAAGAGCTCACAGTTCTCTACCAAGTTTGTGTGAAGAATATTTTTTAGAAATAAATTTTTTTTGATTAGTCATCAATGTTACAATCATACGTATTTCAATAATTAATATTTATAATAATTGAGACACACAATGGGCATCGGTTTGAAACCTCTAGAATTCACTGATTGTCTTACGGATAGTCCATATTTTCGTGAAAATCTGCATTATCACGAACGTGAACTAGAAAAAACTAGTCAACAAATAAAACGACTTATCAAAGAGGTCAAGGACTTGTTACTTGCTGCAAAAAGTAAGTTCGCAATAGCAATTACTATTGTATTCATACGATAATGTACCATTGTATATCGCACCTATTGCACACGACATCGTAAGATATCGAATCATATTTGTATATATGCATAGGTAAATTGAATCTGTGCAGTGAAAATACACAGACACATTCCTCTTCCATTTTTCCACTCATTTCACATTTAATTATCGTTAGGGTGTTGCTTAGTTGACATATATATTCACTAGATTACGTGTGATCTATGGTAATGTCTCTAGTGCTATCTGCCAATTAATTGCTCGTTCTGTGAATGTGCATGATCCATCTAATCTTATCATTTTTTTCGCACACGTATTAACGATTTATCTTCGGGATTAGCCCTTCTATTAGTTGATGATAACTTAGTCCACAATGAAAATTAGCCAAAAAAGTTGATTAATGTCATTATACCATGAAAATTGCTAACAATTAATTTTGATTAGCAATTGAAACAAGCGCGCTATTTCCTACTCTTCTTTGTGTTTTTTTTTTTTTGAAGATCTTTCTAGAGCCCAAAGAGCATTCTCAAAAACATTGCAGAACTTTAGTTTCGAATGTATTGGAGAAACACAAACTGAGGATGAAACGCATATATCTCAAAGCCTAAAGGAATTCGGTAAACTCATTGCATCAATCGAAGATGAAAGAGATCGCATGGTAAGCTATATTAAAAAGTATTTATGTTTAATATCAACATCCTAGAATGGTCATTGATTTCCTTTAACTTTCGTTCATCCAACAAATAATCTTTGGTTTTAGTAAACCATCTGATACGGAACATATTCAGGCTACGTTTAATAGAAACCTATGTGGATTACTTACGCATGATAGCTACCGGTATCATATGCATATTGAATTACTTAGATTTCGTGATACCACAAATTTATATATCCGTGTACCAGTTCATTCTCTCGAAATATCAAATGTTGTAAATATAAGTATTCTGATTTTATATTTACTTTTTTAGTTGGCAAACTAGGAGATGCAAGTATTATACTGAATTCGATGCAAATCGCTTCAATTTTTCTTCACTTCTCTCATGAAATTACTGTTCACTCATAACAGATTGTTCCACTTCAACTTTCTGTGTTTTGTTTCCACTCAAAACTGTACCACTTCTTTGATACACCATTGCATTTTAGTTCGTATATATCGTATATATTCCATGTAGGATATATATACATATGTACATGTATATAAAATTCATGCTATATTGATCACACTATTTGGACACCATTTGTTCCGGAGTAATAAACACTTGGTTTTGCGTTTGAACAAGGTTTTATATGTATACATATGTACAGATAAGCACACAATCGATGTTCCAATGCATGATACCAATTAGATATAATGTGTTGCAGCTTGAAAGAGCGTATGATCAGATAATACTTCCACTGGAGAATTTCAGAAAAGAACATATCGGTGGAGTGAAGGTATCAAAATTTTTTCGTATTCTACACTGATCAATTGATTTGGTCAAAGTTGGACCAGTTTTTATGATTCTATGGGTTTCCAGGAGGGAAAGAAAAAATTCGAGAAGCAAACTGTGAAGTTTTGCCAAAGCCAGGAGCGTTACTTGAATCTTTCAACAAAAAAGCAAGACAATGTTCTTCAGGAGGTAATTACTATGTTCTGTTCTCTGCACCAATCATATTGCTGTGACTGTTGTCAGTTGTTCATATAATCTGTTTTAGGCAGATGCAACCTTGGATATGGCGGAGCGACACTTTTGTCAAGCCAGTTTAGAATATGTTTTCCTTCTGCAAGAGGTTCAAGAGCGAAAGAAATTTGAATTCGTAGAGACTGTAAGTTAATTTACGTCATGCATACTTTTGTTTCGTATTGAAAATATTGTTTTGTATTCCAGTTGTTGGGATTTATGTTTGGATGGTTGACATTCTACCATCAGGGTCACGAAGTTGCGAAGGATTTCAAGCCCTACATGACTGAATTACAATTGAAAATACAAAAGGTATAATTACATGTCATATCAGTTAGACAAAAAAAATGCGACAATTAATCTACAATTAACCAAAAACTTTGTTATGGAAAGTGAGAACTCTATCGCTCTTGTTTTGTCTAATTGATTTAAATTTATTTATGTAGTTCAATAACAGCATGCAATGCGGCTTATTCATTTATATTACCTGTGTGTGTGTATTTTTTTACAAGACTAGAGAGAATTTTCTCGCGACCCGGGATAAAACTGAATCGCTTATGAATAAAATGAAGGACATGAAAAAGGTAAACCATCAAATTAAACCTATCATTCTCGAAAATAATTATTTAACCAAGTGGTTGCGTTTGAATATGAAAAGAGCAGCTAATCCATACAAAATTAATTATATTTTTGTGATTTATTCATTTCTCACAATTCTATACAGTCTGCGGTCGAAACTGGAATAAGTAAATTGAACTCACGCGAGGGTTATTTATTTTTGATGGAAAAAAGTAAGTTGTCGGATTACTAGTTCATTGATTTAACCTATAATCATTTCGGTATCTGGAATTTTCAGAGGCTTTTGGAACAACATGGACAAAACAGTATTGCACATATCAAAAGGACAAGAAGGAATTCACTATGATACCGTACAACCAGCTAACCGGAAAATTCGTGAGTCACTATTGTACACTGTATTTCCATGTAGTATGACGAGGAAAACTTTGTTCGCTTAACTAATTTTATTTAACTGTATAGAGTAACAAGGATACATTCACATTGGCAAGCTGTATCCGTCGTATGTCGGATACAATTGAGAAGCGATTTTGCTTCGATATTACTGCTGTAGACAAGTAAGTGTTGGAACCCGCTTCAAGTTGGCACATTATTATTCACATAATAATTATTGATTGAGTAACGAACCGCAAATGCCTTTCATCAATATTCTAGGCCTGGCGTGACGTTTACGTTCCAAGCTCTCTCTGAAGAAGATAGAAAATTATGGATGGATGCGATGGACGGAAAAGAGCCAGTAAGTCAGTACATTAAGCACTTTATTCATGGCTTCACGGATAACAAATAAAAAATTGAAAAAAAGAAAACTATTATTCAACAATTCTAATCCACAGACATATGCTTCACAAGGCCCATCTATCAAACCAGAAGAGAATATTCTTGACGAAAATGGATATGCATTCATATCAAAATGCATCACTACACTAGAAGACAGAGGTAATTTAACTTCACAATATACAATGACGCATCACCATCATAAAGTTCATTTCATTCAATTGATATTTATTCACAAAGGTTTGGAAGAGCAAGGGCTCTATCGAGTAGTTGGCGTCGCATCGAAAGTAAATAAACTTTTGGCAATGGGTCTAGATAAAAGAAAATTAGAGAAAGTTAATATTGACGATCGATTTGAATGGGAAAGTAAAACGATCACTAGTGCGCTCAAAACATATCTTAGGACATTATCTGAACCAGTTATGACATTCCGCTATTACAATGGCTTCATAATGGCTGCCAGTGAGTTTTGAATCGTGTGAATTATTCTGTATACTGTGCTTATTGTAAAATGATGGAATTTGAATAGAAATACTCTATTCTAGAACTAGAATCGAGGGAAGCCCGTATACGTGATATACATACTTTGGTCTATCGGTTACCCAAACCAAACTTCAACATTCTGATGCTCTTGATCAAACACCTACGCAAGTATGAGTTTCTATGTGAATTTTTTTTGTATATAATTTCTAGTTATATTCCGATCAGCTACAGTAAATTCCTTGTAAATGGATGGTCAGTGTAAATGCTCGATTTTTTCTAGTGTCGCAAATAAATGTGATAAAAATTTGATGACTGTGGGCAATTTGGCTGTGTGCTTCGGCCCGACTTTATTACGTCCTGAAGAAGAAACAGTTGCCTCTATTATGGATATTAAATTTTATAATATTGTTGTGGAGATACTGATTGAAAATTATGAACGAATATCATCCAGTGCACCACACGAAATCACCCGAAATGCATTGCAAGTATCACCGAATTCCCAGACAAGTTTATCACCTCGTATAGATCCGAATGAAATTCAAGGTGCGACTGGGAATGGGAATTCTGTGAGTCGATATTCAATGCATACCGCTGTTCCTGTGACTCACACTCATGTCAGTATTCTTAAATTTTGTTATATTATCATTCATAACAGTCACTCTTATGTGAATATATTCACTGCTTGAATACATTTTGTAGCTCGTCACTAGATCATACTATGATGGTCCAGTGTCAATTGTTACAAAGCCTCTCCCATCTACTGATGATAGAAATAATGGAGAGTTTGATGATATTGAATATGGTGTTTCACGATTGCCATTGTACACTGATAGTCGAATCGGCCGCTCAAAATTGGTCAACGCTAATTTCATGTACCATTCTGCCGATAGAGGTGAATATTTGTAGTTCCAACAAAATCTCCCACATTGAAATTGAAAACTTTTCATGACAACTAATTATACTCTCCAATTCTTCAGTGCTCGGCAGTGGTAATACTAGTAGCTCAAGTGAATCAGTTGCATCTGATTCGCATATGTTCACGTCCGATTTGCTACCAACCAAAGATAAACGTGGACCAATGATGGCGATACATTATCCCTCAGGATATTCACAACGTGTTAATCCTTCGATATCTATGTGAGTTCTATTGATTATACCCAGCGTAATGAATGAGGAAGTTTGCCTCTTCTAATAATTAATTATTGATTTTCAGTGCCAACACGTCTCCTAATAGTGGTCGATCGAGTCCTGGTCAGACACCAGGAATTTGGAGAGTCCGTACATTATATGCTTGCTTAGCAGAAAATGACGGAGAGCTTTCATTTGAACCTAACCAAATCATTACGAATGGTAAATGATGGAATTATTCTATCACTCAGTGTTTCATTTATTCGTACTTCTTACATCAATTGTAATGATCGATATAATTTTAGTTAAACCATCACTCGAACCAGGCTGGTTGGAAGGTACATTGAATGGTAAAACAGGATTAGTACCTAAGAATTATGTAGAACAATTACCCTGAAAGTGAGCGTACCAAAGATGACAATTCGTATACATACAAGTTTGTTCGCTTCACATTCCTACGCAGAACTTCTGTAATAATTTCTGGATATAAGCTTTAGATAGATAATTGTGGACGGTGGTGATATCTTCTGAACAGTGCACAGTGAGCGTTAGAACATATTAATTTATACATGAAATATTTTTTTTCATTTATAAGTTCTGATTATTTATCATCGGGACGCCTAGTTTTTCAGAAACATATACATATGGATATACATTCACGAATGTACCTCGGCAGTTGGAATGCGTGAACTGGTCAATTTGAATGGGAAAATCATAAACAGGTTCATCTTCTAATTTTTCGGAATACTTTATATCCATACTTTCTTGTACTATATAAAGTGATATAAAGTGATACTGATAATTTATTCCGAAAACGTACAATTCGTGTGCAATAGGTATTGAATACGTAATTGAAAATATGCTACTGAAGAAAAATATCAAAGTCATAGAATGTATTCACGCTTAATTCGATTGGCAGTTGAGTTTCTTGCAGAAACTTTGATATTAATATACAATAGAGAGAAGTAAAAAAAATGTGTGCTGACTTATCAGAATATTGCTTATCTTCGATTCAGCTTTTGTAAATTTTCGAGTACAAATCTTGTATTAAAAAATGTTTTAGATTGTATTTTTTCTCTTGGTGTCATATGAATATGTGGCGCGACATTTAGCTTGGAGATATTTACGGCAGTAACTGTACGATGATTGATTGATAACTTGGTTAAATATATTATGTATGTATAGGAGAATAATCGGAATCAGTATAACTAACTCGTATAGAGTGTATTTTTTTAATTATTCATAGATACATAATCAACAAATACTGACATATCACACAAAATTGAGGCTTGTAAATAATCTGATTAGAAATGCACTGCAAGTAATATAAACAGGTGAAACTGAACTTGAGACTTGCCACAAGTTTCCGATGTCACTCGTCTTTACAATTACGGCAGCTATAAATGCTTTATTGTCTTATCATATGAGCCAGAGCTAAATAAATTCGTGTATAAAATAACATATTGCTTGTCAATATAATATGAATGAAAAAAAATCAAGTCACCTCACAATGATGGAATATCAAATGTCATCGAATAATTGAATAAAAATTTAAAAAGCAACCGTGTGGGTTCATATAATTTCATACATTTATACATAAACCTACTCTGCTATGTGTATTCAATCCAATTTTGTATAAGAAATATTTGTATAAATATGCAAAAATATATTATATGTGCAGAATTTATCATTGTACTGTATGTAGATATTATTGTTCCTGCAGTAGCCTCATATGATCAAGTGACTAAATTAGGTTGACGAAAGCGGATGAATATTAATTAAGAGCTTCAATCGGCGAAGTACAATTTTTTTGATTTATATCATTATTTAATTGGTAAAGATGGATTTCCATTGCCAAGAGACCAGCTCTCAAAGCTTTGCGCTCCACACTATTCCATATGGAACTCATGAATAATGTATAACAAAGGATCGCGGTGATGAAAAGTCGTAGTATATTGAGACTTATGAGAGCCCAAGTAGATTCAGTTATTAAATCGAGACCCATAGAATAGGTGAGGGGTAAGATTAATATAAGACTTGCTATCAAATACCACATTCGTTGTCGTTTTATATCTCGCAACGCACTCTTGCAAATATTCATCGCTTCTTTCAATGGTGCTCTTACGTCGGTGTCTCTCACAAAGAAGTGGCCTAAAAAGTAAGATAATATGTGGATAAATGGGACACATATATCGACCATATTATGAAATGTTATCCAATTAACTTGACAATGGATAGATTGTCCGATTCTAGATAATATTAATGTTATACCTTTCGTCAACTGAAACTCTGCCATGACCGCTTCATGATCTGAGAAACTAAAACTCCTGTTGGGAATACGATCTGGGAAAGGCTGTCCATAATGAAGAACATCCATCTATTGTCGTGTCAAATCAGAAGCCACATATCAATACAATATAGATTTATTGATCAAATATGAGGAATTACCTTGACTTTCTCAGATCCCAAATATAAAATATGGTCAATGCGTTTTCCTTGAGGGAGCTTCTTTACAATTTTTCTTGATGTGTAACTGTTATTGGCAGATTCACTTGTTCCAACATCGCTATCAACGTCTGTACAACTATCTACCAAACAAGCTACCCCCTTTATGATAGTGTATGCCAAATCTTGAGGCCCTGTATTGAGATCTCCACCAAGAATTACAGCATCCGCACCTCGTTCAGTCATTCTGATGAATTGTGCCGTATCGAAGGCTTGCAGTATTCGGTGAGCCGAGTATTCATCGTTTTCGCAATTGTATTCAGCATGTAACTAATCATTTTTTGTCTCATTGGTTGAATATTATAACTTACATGGCATCTCGATTAGATCAAATGCAATTGAATACTTACATGAGCTACATAAACATTGACATTTGTATCATACACTCTAAGTCTGCAAAGTCCAACACCTTTCCCTCCAAACCAGTCTCCATGATGTATTTTGTGGACATATCCATTGAGCGACCACTTGTGGAACATAACATCTTGAATGGAATACTTGGAAAATATGCACAATCCTGATCCAAGAACACCACTGGAATCATATTACGATCAGTAACTCAAGAATTTTCCATTCCATCTTGAGTGACTAATGGGAAATTACCTATGAAAATAATGTGAATGTGGCAACTTATCACGGCACAAGTTTCTGATCTTTTTATAATCATTGATGGACCAAACTTCTTGGAGACACGCAATATCATAATCACCTGTGGACAATCGTTGAGCAATCGCTGTCATCCGTTCCTCTCTGTTTTTGGACACATATGGGATACCCCTTTCAAAATATATAGAAGAAGACCAATTTATTAATGCTACATTCATGAGGAATTTGATTAAATGCAATGTATGATTATTCAGGATGTTCCACATGAATGAGTGAATCGATAGATGCAATAATTATCAATATGCAAATTTCGATATACATCAATGGTCATCGGATTTTATGTTACTACTATGTTTATACATGAAAATAGAACTCACCAACAATTTAATGTGAGTACTTTCAAATTGATTCCTTTATCCATTAGATCTATTTTGTTGGAATCTACCAAGATTATCTGAAGAACAGGCGATGACGTCCTGGTAAGTCTGTTTCTATCACTGTTTTACTTGGCTATCCACTCTGAAATCAGAATTGCGGCTAGACAAGACCATACAAGATAACGATATGAGTAATATTTCCCCTCAAGTGTGTCAATTTAATGTAGAACACTTTTGTAAACTCATAAATGAAAGAGTTAAAACAATAACTGATCTCTTCAACCAAAAAACATATGAATTGCCAAAATATACAGATTGAATACGATAACCACCACACTGCACTTAACTTTTTTACCTTATCTAAGTATATGGCTATATTATTCATTAAGTAATATGAGGTATTGTTGGAAGAATAATGAAAGAAAGCTGGATGAATGTTCATTGACGTATATGTGTATAAAAAGAATGTGAAACCTTCGACTTTCCATATTCAAAAGAAGTCAGGGCTGTAAGACAAAAATCTCAGGCATTCTCAAATTATATGAGTTGTATGAGGTGTTCCCTTTTTTATATCTCACAATCCAATCTTCACGAAATAAATATGTATGGATTTTCGCGCCAAATTTGAAATCAAGAGTAATAGGATTTCAACTCAAATTGTTTGACTTTCAATTGATAATGCATTAATTATATCATCTGCATACTTAGAAAATTTGTCGAATATTGATCTCCTACATATTAAGTACAATCGTGATACTTATCCATATAACGATCACATGCGTACATGATTCACTATCAATAAAGCCATGTGTTTACTCATATATGTATACATGTAATTTTAGCGGTATGAATATTCGTTTCCTGACTCACGGTACAAAGTATCCAATCATTGAAAGTTTTGTCTTGTGTAATCCCTTTATGCTGATTCTTATTGGTTATATCTCTGAATCGGACTGACGTACGGTGATTATTTGAGACATATGAAAGACAGCGCCACTGATATGGGTGTGAATGGTAAGCGAACTGTAACACTGGGCGAACGAAGGGCGATTAGGGCAAGGGGGCCGATTGAGGGAACTGAAGGAAACCCGTGAAAGGTGAATAGAAAGGAACTTTCCAAACATATATGTTCATTTACTTATTCCAATACGCACGTATATATGTATATATACATATACATA
>JABMBR010004610.1:0-23042 GCA_018881525.1 Meteorus sp. PSUC_FEM 10030008
ATATACATACAGATAATTCATTAATTATTCATTAATATTGCTTTCAATTAATTCTCACCTTCATGTTTGCTGCTGTTGTTTGTAAATATAATGCATCTGTAAATGGCAATGCGAATGGATCTGACAACTTGGCCAGTGCGATTGCACCAATTACAGTAGCATGTTTTCCAAGTACAGCATCACATATTGTATCATCCCCCCCATCAGCTACTTTGGATATATCTAGACTCCATTCCTTAGTTCTAAGATTCAAATCTAAACAATTCAAATGATTCCTTCCAATTGGAATCGCAACCGCATTCGTAGGAGTCACATGATTCAAAGCTTCCTATCGATGGAATTCAATCATATCAATCGACTATTCAATGTGAATAGGGGACAAAACATGTATGGTGTTGAAAAAATGCTTTCTCGTTACCTGAAGCACCAGATTATCTGATATTCTTGTAGAGTCCGGTATGAACGCAACAAATTTAGTGTTTATGTACGTTAGTGGATTCCTCTCGTTGAAAGATTTGTTGAAATTCGATTCAAGACTTATGAGCTTAACGTTTTCCAGCATCTTATTCTCGAATTTCAAATCGAGTGGCGGATAGGGTAGCTCGTCAGAAATGAGCAAAATAGGCATAGTTGGAAAAGAATTGATAACAGACCCGACTGTTTCTGTAATATCATTTTCGAACGATTCAAATTGGCGAATAACGATTGTAACGAGTCGTGCAAGACGGTGATGAATGTTTTGCGGTCTAGTCGACGTTTGTATTAATGATCTTGAAGTGGGTGCAGTGAGCGTCAAAATTGAATGCTGTGTAGTGAATAACCACCATATCTTATACCACAAAGTTATATAACCCACTAATGCTAACACCAACCAAGTCTTCAACGACCTGACTCGCATCATTCAATTATTCAATCTCTCGTAAAGTTTCCATACTGCACTGATAGAAATCCTTATTGGGATGTTCCCCCAGCCCTCGGATTTACAATTTCGCGACATCTTATGCCAATCAACATTTTTCTATTTTACTAGTTCATTTCATGAGTTGATAGCGACTGATAGCATTCATGCGCATGTGCTCCCTCAAATTTTATGAACACATGCGCTTTCACGCACAGCAAATTTCATCGTTTCGTTCTCAGACACATCATTTATTTTCGTTCAATTATCTTACAATGAACCATTGTGCAGCAGGAATACAGCAGATGATAATAAGTAATTCAATATCTTGCCAAATGTATTGTCGATTAATGTATTGAAAATGTATAACGATTGCTTGATGACAGGAACACGATATAACGTGAGAGAAGAATGATATAAAAGTTGGTTCATTACAAATATTATAATCGCCACATGGTGAAACCGATTATCAGCATCCAGATTAAGGCTTGTGTGGTTTAACAAGTTTTTCTGAGAATTGCTTCACGTGCTCGACGCCACGTACCTCTCGCTCAAGTAAAGGGAGCTTTGTTACATGAAAATCTTCGTAGAGATCCATAATCTGCAACATACATAAGGATGCATGTATAGCCAAAGTCGAACATGAAAATATTGACCTAGACTCTACACACGTATCATAATCAATTACCTGATCCAAATATTTATCTTGTACTTTATGCCTGGCTAAACAAAGCCGACAAGGCACGTCTCCATCTTTCAGAAATAATAGTTGGTTGACTATAATATTGTGAGTGTCGATGCCGCATTTGGTAAGTTCTTGAACCAGCCTTTCCGTTTCATATAAAGATAAGAACTCGGCTATACAAACACAAATGAATGTGGTTTGTTCAGGATCTTTAAACTGTTCATTGACTTGTCTGATAACTGCCAACATCTCTTCCATTTTATTCGAAAATGTATCGACATTGAAGTCGGCCATTCCCAATAAAGTACTTATCTGTCACAACCCAAGATTCCTTGATCAACCTCAATCGTGTAATATTAATAGAAAATTTTCTTCATTCGTAGACAATACCTGCGTGATAAATGGACTTATTTTCATTTTCAATCGCATTAATTTTCCCAGCCCTTTCTCAACAACTTGTGGAAACGATAATAATCTTAGTGTGTGACCAGTAGGAGCGGTGTCGAAAACCACAACGGAAAAATTCATGCCTTTAACAAGTCTAGGATTTGGAAGACAATTATTAATATCCAATTTTTCAGGCCAGTCGATAATGTATATCGAATATAACACGATATGTTTAAATATATGTTTACTTCATAACTTCAGCATAGCTCATGGCCTCATCGATACCTGGGAATGCACCTACTATTTCTTGCATAACATTTCGACTCAATCTCATTGCTTCGCCACCTAAAACTACAATTATGCCGACACATTACTTTGTAGTTTCGAATACGCCAAGAAAGAGAATTAATAAAGATATCATAATAGCATTGATGATATGCTAATAGAAGTTGTTACCATTATCGGTTTCGAAATATTCTTCTGGTAATTCAGTAATGCCGACGTTTGGATCAATTTCCATAGCAAAAAGGTTGTCGAAACCTTTAACCTGAGTCGGAATTTTACTAAATTTCTGATCAAATGCATCAGATATATTGTGCGCTGGATCGGTTGAAATGATTAGAACATTTTCCCGAACTTGGGCTAACTGAATAGCCAATGAACAACTAAGAAACAAAAAGTTATACATCACGATAACATGAGAATTCTACGAGGATACATTGCAATGAACCTAATTACCTGCATGTGGTTTTCCCTACACCACCTTTCCCTCCAACAAATATCCATCTCAATGATTTTTGCTCTATCACATTCCTGATAGAAGGCTCCAATTGTTCAATTTGATCACTCGGATCCGTATTCATTTTATATTGACAAAATTAATGTTAATACGTCGAAAAAAAATTCCTCAATATTCACGTCACTGACTGACAATGACCAATCTGTTTCGATACAATTGAATTGCCAATATGTAATCAATCATACAAGCAAATTTTGTGCAAGCATAACTGCTAAAGCGCATATATACATACGTTCATGTAATACTTTATCCTTCGAATTATATTGCAGATATATTATGATGATAATGGTAAAAATAACATATATAACATTTAGATGTGCACATTTTATGTGTACAACCTTTTCGTCATTTCATTTCTCTTTTGCCTCCCTCTGTCGCACCCAACTCTTGTCTCCAATTTCAAGGTACATTCTCATACATCGCTCATCGCTGAAGTTGAACGTGAAAAGAAGTCAATGGGCGCGTTTTCAATTGACGCTCATGAGACTTGACCGATCCGCTCATTCTCTCTTTGCACTGTAGATAAATATTTTTTCTATGTTACCACGAGTAAAATGAATCGAGGAGGAAAGTTGTTTTGCCAACAGATCATGATGGCAGCACCATTCACTGTAAATGATTTTTTTTTGTTATGAAGCATGTATGCACGAACACACTCGAGAATACAATGATAGAATCGTAAACACGTGAATAACAATATTATAGAATATGCAGTGCCCGATCTTGGTCATGTTACACTGTTAATCCAACAATCACTTAACAAAATGATGTGGCATAGAAATTTGTTAGTCAAGTGTGAAGGTGTGACAGCGAATTTATATAGGTGGAACCAACACATTGCATCACGTACATATTCTGGAGTGGATGGATCAGAAAATGTTGATGGCAATCCGGTGATATCAGAACAAGAAGAAAAAGTTAAAAATTTATTGGACGATGCAGCTAGTTTTAATGAAGTCGGCGACCCCAACTGGGCTTCAAATCCGTATCCGGAAGGTGCAGCAATTCCAACAGAGAAGTCATGGAGACCAGTACAGGATCCCAGCACGGCTTCAATAGTTTTGTTCCCCGGCCAAGGCACTCTGAAAGTTGGACAAGTTAAAGAATATATTCAAATTCCACGTGCGAAAGAAGTCTTCGAAATAGCAAATGAAATAATGGCTATGGATATATTAAAATTGTGTTTAAGAGGCCCTCAACAGGAATTGAATAGAACAGAATTTAATCAAATTGCAACTGTAGCTACGTCTATAGCTGCACTCGAAAAAGTCTGGGAAGACCGACCATTAGCTATAGAACAGTGTAAAGGCATAGCTGGTTATAGTGTTGGCGAATTGTCGGCTCTAATTTTTTCTGGTGTACTTACGCTTGAAGATGGATTGAGATTAGCTGCTATACGGGGTGCTGCAATGCAGCGAGCATCAGATCTTACACCACAGGGCATGCTACTTATCAATTGTTTCCCATCAGCGAGACCTGGCTTGATCTGTGAACAAGCTCGAAAATGGGCAATGGATATGGGTGTTTCGGAACCTGTTTGTAATGTTGCTATTTATATATATACAGAGGCAAAAGTTATAGCTGGTAATGAGGAAGCATTGAAGTATATTGAGAGTAATGCTAGAACACTGGCGATACGTAAAACAACTCGATTATCAGTCTCTGGCGCATTCCACACAGATTTAATGGCACCAGCAATAAAATCATTCAAAAAAGCGTTAGATAAAGTTGACTTAGACCATCCTAGAGTTGATACGTACTCGAATGTCACATCTAAACCTTATCGCAGTCCAGATCAAATTAAAAAATTATTATTGAAGCAAATTGTATCACCTGTGAAATGGGAACAAATAATACATTCAATTTACGGGAGAGCACCAGGTTTGAATTTCCCACGAACATTCACATTAGGATCGGACAGGAGTTTGTTCAACATTTTACGGAACATTAATTTGAAAGCCGCGAATTCATGTGTGACCATCTGATGAATAAATAAAATACAAAACAAAGAACTGTTGTATCAATCAATTTTCATTTTATTTTCCTGGAAAGTTGAAGATATTGTTGTGGATCGTGAATAAAAGGGATACATAATTCAGAGGCAAGATCAGAATTATTGAATATCGATGCATATAATTCTCGTTGTTTGCATACGCATACACTATTTTCTATTGTCACTTCTGATTCTAATAATATATCGTAACAATGACATACTGTTCACACCATCTCTGTAGCAGTATTCCTGCACTAATTGGATTCTATTAATATATGTATATATGTATATATATTACTTCTGACGAGGGCAAGAGTTCAACATCTAGGATGCTGTAATATTTTCAACATCATTTATCGACTAGTGATACATCTGCAACTATCAGTTAAATTGTAGCACGATTGAAGAATTTCGGTAGTAATATGTGGTCATTGTATACAAAAGCAATGTGCTGGGAAAGCATCTGAATTGAACTGCCAACAGAAAGTGAATAAATATAAAGGTGAGTTGATAACAATAATCTAAGTTTGCGTTAACATAGCTGTCATAGAAGCTAGAATTAATACATTATATTCCTTGAAATGTATACAATACACAGATAGATTTAACTCTTTTGGTAAGTCGAGATAAAAATTCAGAGTGAAAAATTATTGAGAAGAAAATACACCAATGGCGACTATTCATGAATAGTATTTTATCTTTAGTATGCGGAGCGAGATTCTTCGTTCAACAGCAATTCAGTCATTTTCCTTTGTCTGAAAAACTTTTCATAGATATATATTACTTCTTACGTATCTATTCATTCATATTCTTCCGGTAATATATTAATATCAAATATACTGAACATTTCCAACTGATCAAGACTCGTAAGAAAGAAATTAATTAAACGAGCATTGACGATTTATGTTCGAGTTTTTTCTTCTCGTGAAAGAAGGGTTCACTATGTGACTCCCTTAACCAATATTCAATAATACGTCTCCCACTTCATTTCCACTTTTCCCCATTCGCTTTAGAGACTGCGGATATGTCGTGGTTTGCGAACTAATAAACAGCAAGAAGAAAGTCCCAAACTAACTTTAGACAATTCCGACATCTGAAGTGATTTGGAGGGAAACTCAACTCTCTCCGCGAACACTTTGTTGGACAAGGGAATTTCATCTTCCGAACGATGAATCAATGTACCATTTAGATAAATGACGTTAGCTGCTGCATCTTCTGGCACTGTCAACGTTTGATAAGTATACGTTGCTTCACGTTCAATTCTCTAGGCAACAAGAATAAAAAAATTGAATTGAACTTATGTTGATGTGATGAAGTCATAGCAATCAAGTATGAATTGATATTGCGTTGGTGTTGATTCGAATGTGACCCATGGGTCAAACCTCGTCCAACGGTTGCGAACAATTCATACCGCACAATATTCAATTGATATTCACCTTTAATACTTCTTGACATTCCTTCCCTGCTCCAACACAAATAACATCAGGCCCTGCCATTGTTATCAGTCCTTTCAGTCTCTTATTTTCAGCTACCTGTTGATAAAACCAGAAAACATAATGAATGGACGTTTGTAAAAATACCGTGAATGTATCATTGTTGTTTCCAATCCAATACTTTTATAGGAACACATGGATACTCAGGAAATGCTGCAGCCACGGCCCTCGCTCCTGCTTCATTAGTGAATTGCGAAAGCCCAACGAAAAATTCTCTTCCTGCAGTAATCAACAATGAACAGTATTATTTACAATGCAATCCAACTTCCACTTCTGCATATCATGCAAATCATTCGCATTCTTTTGCAATTTGACAACTGTTTCATCCAAGTTTATATACCCACCGGTGAATAAAACATCTCCACCATCCAATCTCGCATTTTTATCCGCAATTTCGATCAAGGAAATCTCCAATTCCTTCTTCAATACTGCCCTGATTGTTTCAATCTATGAACGAAAAAATCATGACAAAAAATGTGAGACTACAGCCGTAATTAAACCATTAATCACCTAAGGTGACTGTTTAAATAGGTTTCAGTTACTTCTTTCAGTCTCGTAGGCTCAATAGGATGAGCAATTAATGCAATCCCATTGCACAGTACCGCAATGTCCTCAACAAAAGCGCACAATGGTGCACTTTCATCTGCGGGCATCTCAACAACATCTATGCCCAATTCACGTAGTAATTGTGCTAATGCTGAATGTTGACTTCTTGCTTCATCCAGTCTGACCTCGCCCTTCGATTGTAATGAATTTGGAATTCTGCATAACACTGCGTGTGTATACCTATGAAGTGGCATACTTGACTCTCATCAATCAATTAACAACAATTTATTTCACAATCAACTTTGCCTCACTCAGTTAAGAGAATAATAACACAACGCACAGAAGCTAGTATAATAACACTCCGTATTATTTCAAATGAGTATAATAACTAACTACAGTATTTACTCATTTCCCGATTCAACAGTGGAATTAACTTGTCACATAAATCGAATGCACCAGTGTGAGCTGATGCACTGTTGAATATATGACATGAAGAGAGCAAGATCAAATGAGATGAAGAGACGCTACATATACGTGTGCATACATTGTTCGAGCAGTTAGTTTATTCGAGTATACTTTGGAATGTGTTCATATGAAAATGATAGCGTAACGTGTCGATTATTGCGCGCCATGATATATCTTTGATGATTGAGTAGATGATACCACTGCTTTACTTTCTATATCCATCCGTAATCTATGGCGAATTCAGAACTCGGCTGGGTTTTTGTATGATGGCACTGCCTGTCACTTCTTTGTTGACTTCATATGGGTATTCCCGCGCTTTTTCACCATTGTGTTTCTGTTTACCAATACAATAGATATGTGTGATTGCTTCCCTATTAGAACGAATTTATTCTCGTACGGTATGATATAGTTCCTGTACCTGTTGATTAGCTCTAGAAAATGTACAAACTTGCGAAATCGAGTCACACTGATCGGACATAAACTCAATCAGACACAGTCACGATGTCTAGAGAAGGATTCAAGGATAGGGGTGTCATAACCAAGATCTATATGAAAAATTTTACGTGGGTATTTCTCATCATCCTTCCCTTAAGATAACAAAGAAATGCTGAGAATAATGTTCTGTACAGGAGTTACAATGAAGTGGTTTTCCGTCCAGGAAGGAATTTGAATTTAATAACTGGTCCAAATGGAACAGGGAAATCGACATTGGTTGCTGCAATAGCCCTCGGCCTCGGCGGTACTGTCAAGGTGATGGGCAAAAGTGGTCATATCAAACAATATATCAAACGTGGTGAGCATACAGCAGTAATTGAAATTGAACTCTGGGATACTCCCACGAAATTGATCAAGATCTCACGCACATTCACCACTGAAAATAAGTCAACATGGACGTTGAATGGACAGACGTGCAGTGAAGCAAGAATAACGGAGGTGATAAAAGATTTGAATATTCAGGTAAATATATGCAAACAATTTCTGATCTCCTCCAATATGAATATTATAACATAATATTGACGAATGAAATACTGCTGTTATGTTCCATAGATCGGGAACCTTTGTCAATTTCTTCCACAAGACAAAGTGAAAGCATTCACAGATATGAATCCAAAACAGTTACTGCTGAGCACTGAAGAATCCGTTGGTGATCCTAAACTGTCTCAGTATCATCAAAAGTTGATGGAATTACGTACAGAGCAAAAAAAACTTGAAGAGGACATCAATCAAAGAAACACAATGTTGGATTTGCAGTCGCAAAAGTGTCAGGGATTAGAGGAAACTGTTTCAGGTATCAAAGAAAGGAAAATTATAAAGAAGAAAATTGTAGCTTTGGGTCAAAAGCGTGCATGGATTCTGTACGATTTATCAAGAAAGGCATTGGGCAGCTACGACTCTGAACTGAAAACTCTCAAACATGAAATAGAAACGCTAAATGAGCAATTGAAACCCACCGCCAATATGAAAGCAGCCAAAGAGTCAAAGATGCGTGAATTAAAAAAAGGCATAGAATCGTATAATATGAAAATAAACCGTTGCCTATCTGAATACAGAAAAAAACTCGAGCAAATCGAGAATGAGCATGCTAAAATAAGTGAAATTAGACGTGAGACAAAACAAGAAATTGAAGAAGAAAATCGCCGTGAAAATAACATAATGAATGCTGAAACCCAGAAGAATAAACTTGGCAATGATCTACGTATTATGACAGAGGAATTAGGAACCATGGAATCTATCGCTGCAAAATCAGAGGACCTCAATCGATCAATGCAGAATCAACGACACATTGTGGGGGGTCTTACAGAAGAAATGAATGAATTGCGACAGGCATTGGAGAAGAAAAATCGCGAAATCGCAACTCTTCAGCGCGAGCATCGACAATTGAGTGATGTTGCGACAAAACGATTGAATTTACTGAAATCCAGGAATCTCGATGCCTGGAAAGGAGTTCTATGGCTACGCGAGAACTCTGGTAAATTCAATTCAACCGTCCACGAACCAATGATGCTCAGTATTCAAGTTAAAGATGAGAGGTATGCCAAATATTTCGAGAGTATTATTGCAACACGTGATTTATATGCATTTGTATGTGAGGATAAGAATGATATGAATCTTCTGTTGACTCATTTGCGTGAACAGCAAAATTTGGTAATAAATGTTGTTCATTCAGACCCTCGTGAACATTATGATAGTCAGCCCCGTTACCCAATCGAGCATATTCGATCATATGGTTTCCAAGATTATTTATTGTCGTTGGTTGAGGCACCACCAACGATATTGAAGTATTTGATCACAATGTATGGTATTCATCAAATACCAATCGGCTCTACTGTAGTCGAAGAGAATATTGAGAATATTCCTGCCGATTTGAGCTGCTATTTCAGTCCAAATAATGTTTATTCCGTGAAAGTATCCAGATACACTGGTGATAAATCGATTAGAACACAACGTTTGGGGAAAGCGTCTTTGCTTTCGATGGTAATGGAGACTGCGAAGATGAGAAAAATAGAAGAGACAATAAAAGGCTGTGAACAGAGTCAAGCGAAACTAAGCACACAGATACGACCTATAGAGGAGAAACTTCGCGATGCAGAGGAAGAAAACACGAAACTCCGTAACGCAAAAGCCCAGTGTCAGCAAGACCTTCGGAAAGTTGAAACGCTTCATGCACACATTAATATAGCAGTGAACAAGATCCAACAATACAAAGCCACTCGTAAAAGCATTGATGATATTAAAGCGAATAGCAAAGTACGGATAATGAAAGTTATTGGAAATCAAATGGAAACGTATGATAGGTGTAATTCGTTATTCCAAGCAGCAATAAAAATAAATATTGAAGCAGAAGTCCTTTCGATCAAATTGAGTGTATTACAGGGAGAATTAGCTCGAGAACTGGAACAATCGAAAATTATCACAGAGAAGCTACGGAGTGCTGAGACTAGAATGCGCGATTTAAGGAGTCAAATAGACCCATTGAAACGTGAAAGTGAACGTTTATTAGACGAAGCGAAGCGTATGACTGATGGAGTTTCACCACAGGATAGTACCCGATTTAAACAATTCAAAACAGCATTCGGTAGACTGCCAGGAACTATCGAAGAAATTGATGATGCATTACAGCAGGCCCAAGCTCGTGTCTATTGTCTAAATGATCATGTTGGTGGCGAAGACATTTTACGTGATTATGAGCGGACGAAAGAAAACGTGCAAAAATTGAATCAAGAAATCGAGTCATTAGGTATCAGACTAGAAGTTAATCAAAAAAGAGTCGAAGAAATACGTAATGAGTGGCTACCATCACTCCAAATTCTCGTCGGGACAATCAACTCGAATTTTGCCAAATATTTCACTAGCTTGGGATGTGTCGGTGAAGTATCGCTGCAGCATGGCGAGAATCCAATGGATTTCGAGGAGTACGAGATGAAGATTCGTGTTAAGTTTCGTGACGAAGACGACTTGAAGGACTTCACCAAAGAACGTCAGAGTGGTGGCGAGCGTTCTGTTACAACCGCGATTTATATGATTGCACTTCAAGAATTGTCACGTGTACCATTTCGATGTGTTGATGAGATTAATCAAGCCATGGATGCAGCTAATGAACGACTCATATTCGATTTAATCGTTAAAATGACATCGAATCCTGATAGTGCACAATATTTTTTACTTACTCCAAAGCTATTACCAAATCTGAAGTACACTGAACAAGTTCGTGTCCATGTTGTTATGAATGGTGCATACGTAATACCATGGAATCGATTTAATACCATAGATTATTGTGAGAGAATTGCAGCAAGACGTGAACAAACGAAAAATTCATCTTACAAATAAATGTTCGTTCAGTTATCCTTATTTCATCAAGTTCGAAAGCTGTGTACGCCACCCAATATTTTTACTCGTATCAATCAGAAATAAATATATCTGCCGTTGGTTTAAATTATTATCGCTTTTTCCCTTTTCTCTTTTTCTTCTGTGCTTCTGGCCATGGAAATCCCCGACATCTCAAGACATCCATAATATTGTGACAGGTGTAATACGCATTTTCCATTGCTTCTTCATTGAATATATCCATGGCGAATCTAGTCTTTCCACCACTCCTTTTGGTTTTCTTCGAGCCTTTTGCATCCTTACCACCATTATTACCGTTGCCTTTAGAACCTTTACTCTTCCCGTTACTATTCTTTTTCTTATCTTTACTTTGTGGCATCTCAAAATAAATTCTAGAAAACCAATCACAATAACTAATAAATTTCCTACTGAATAAAACATTTATAAATATTGGTTACCCACCCTATATTCTCATTGAACCATTAAGTAGAACTGGAATAGAATGTAATCGAATGGAGTCAACAACCTCTTTCGTTGTTACATCGATAATTCAGAGTATTGTCTACATTAAATTGTAGAACGTACAGGCATGTCATCATGTATTGCATACGATGATAGAGAAAGGAAATGTCAAGTAGGAAAAAGATACAATTTAGTCTTTGCAGAATAAATACTAAATGCCCAAGTTTACAATTATTCATATCCAGTGCATTTACATAATTTCTCTAGTAACATAAATCTACTGCGTGTCAAAATTCATATATATTGCGGTAATTGCGAACAGAATGGTTCCTCGAACTCAATACAATTTAAATGCGCAGCATATGTGATGAAAATCTAACTCCATCAAAATTCTCACATGGAATATTATTCTTATTCATCCTAATCGCTGGAATTTTCCAGTGATTCCTTATCATACAGTATCCATCGATTTGTCATCAAATTAAAATATAAATACATCAATCATCATCTCGCCCACGGATTGGTCATGAAGAAATGATAGTCGTATGGGAGAATCATCGATCACGAATACATTTATGAATCCATACGCATACATTGTTACTAGATATATGAGAACCTGTTGAGAAAAAGCACCAAATGACCATCTATATATTTTTTAATTGTACGTAAGGTATAACAAGAATATCAGTAGTAGTGAATGAATCATCTATTCGATACATTGAAAGTTCTATAACGGAAAATTCTTTAGATGAAATTTTCTCCTCCACACAAATATATCAACACATACATAACAATTCCCACCATCGTCCTCATTTACAACTGTTCCGTATTTCAAATTTTGCGCGTAAGATCAATCAAGCGAATTGGTTGGAGGTTGGACTCGCGAAATGGGAGGGCAGGCGTTCAGTTATGGCGAATGTTCATGTATTGCCCTTCCCCATGGTCCCGAAATGTTATACTCGTAAAGCTTTCAATGTATTGATATAGAGGGAGCATACACTGTATTTTGTTTTTTTTTCTCCTATATATATACAACAGGTCTCTCTCACTCAATGATCATTCGGTTATTCAGAGATTAAGCGGGTGGTATGTGAGCGATGTGTGTATACATATATAACTGAACATATACACTATTTAACTAAAGTATGTATGATTCATCCCATATATACATGTGATAATCGATATTCATATATTAATTGAGCAAGTACTGATAACCGGCATGATATATTCGTGTCGAATAATTACTTTATGTAACATGACGAAAGTACTCGAATAAACGAAGTCGATTCATACACACGAACAGATGTATGTATTGTGCGCAGAGTAAAGAATGGGAAAAAAAACATGAGGACGCGTGGACGATAGAAAATTAACGAGAAGTTATTCATTGTGCTATTATTATCATCTTCATACAACAACTAATGTAGGAATTTAATATATCAGCCGATACGTACACACTCATAAATTGACACTCCATAAAAAACTCTCCAACGTGTGTGTTGTATACTATTCAAATTGCAAAGGATTTGTTTCATTTTTGTGTCCAACAGAGGCGAAAAGTGAAACGAATAAGGAAGAAAAAACATGTCGACGGCATTACTCGCAGTGGTTGCTGTCATTCTTTGCATTTTATTTCGAATTTTGAATGTCAACAGTGCGCCACGAAAGCCGGTATTGGTTTGCCAAGATTCTCTGTTTCTCACAACTATTTTGAAGATTGCACCTGTGATTGCAGAACCGTTAGTATATCTTTATACACATTACAATATGTATGGGAAAAATGGGATGCTGACCCAGAAAGAGAATATCTGTTTTTGAGTCGACTTCAATCAATAAAAAAACTGGAAATGCCACATAATATCTGAACTTCGGAATTTCTTGTTGAACCGAGGCATAATTTTCGAAGAGATATGCTTCGACATCGATTCAAGTTTTGCATAAGAAATTTTTCTTCATGGGACATTCCATTTTATTTGATGAATTGTTAACTACTGGATATATTACTCGAAAAGTATATAATGTGACTCATAAAAAGTTGTTTGTTTTTTTTTTTCGTCGTAAAAGATAAAGAACGTGTATGTGATGAATCAATTAAAAATACCAATGAGACCATGTGATGCGTCTGTCGAATTTTGTATCGTTCACGTATTGGAATAGTGTGCATGGTTTATCATGCGATTCATAATCGAAGTTAAATTATTTAATAATTGCAAGATAATCCCATTCGATTATTATCGCCCAATATTTATTTCGCTATTCGTGACGCATGAGGAATCATTTCTGATTATCTTGGTGTAGCGTCTAGCATTGCCTACGATATTTTTTCCTCAACTATGAAGTATGCTGGTAAAATAAATTGTCTTATCTCATGTTTCAGTGCAGACATACGTTGATGTATAATGTAAGAGAAAATTGTGTCAATACTATTCCCCGTACAATAATTGATTCCCTCTACCCAATTATTCCAAATCAGATGATATTTTCTATGCGTGACATGCAAGTATGCTGCATTATCAATTCGACATGACCATGCTTCATTGACTACGTGCAATATTACTCTACATTCAGATGTTCATCGAAGGCTGCAACCAACCAACGTTTTTCACGTGTTTCTGGGGCAACAGAACATCTGTGAAAAAATTAAAATTCAATTTTTTGATTAGTGCATTCATCTTTTAACCTAGAACTTTGCGTCAGTACTTTCTACGTATGCAAATTATCGAATTTTAAGACATAATAATCATTACTAGTCAAGGTTATCTAGAGTCGGTATAAAAATATGTCTACTTTACTTGAAAACAAAACACACGTAATTCATATCTGTAATGACTCCGGCATATGGCGAATGACGATAAGCACTGAAAAATTGTTACGATTTTTTCAGATATAAACCAACGAGATTATGGGGATTCAGTGGTCATGTACAGACAATAGTTCACAGTATTATAGGAAGAGTAAGATGCCCGTGGCCTATAGGAGAAAGAGTTTATATAGGACTTAATGATGGTACTACTTTGACTTATGATTTATATCAACCACTAAGCAACGGCCATGAGGGTAACGAATACAGTGTTTGGAAATCAATCACGATTCAATGTGTAACATTCAATGATGAATAACAATTTGTTTCTCGGATTTTCATAGATGATATAACAGTAGCTATCGCGCCAGGGATTGGGAACACTTCAGAGAGTGTTTATATCAGAACATTTGTACACTTCGTCCAGTGTCATGGCTACAGATGCGCGGTCATCAATCATGTTGGTGCACTTGCAAGTGTGAAAGTAACCGCACCGAGGATATTCTCATACGGTAAATAAGAAAATTTTATTGAGGATTCTGTAAAGATGTGAAATCCAACGTTTCTTACATTTTTTTTCGTTATCCATGCACAGGTCATACTGATGATTACCATGTTATGTTGATGAGTTTGGTTGACAAACATCCGAACACAAAAATATTGTGTGTTGGATTCAGTTTGGGTGGTAATCACGTCACAAAATATATGGGAGAACGTTCCGCGAACAAATTGCCACAAATAATTGGTGGAATATCTATTTGTCAAGGTTACAATGCAAATGAGTATGTAGATAAAGAAATACGAGTGCATTAATCTTTATATTTGATATTATTGCACGTGGAAATTAATGTATTTCTAATCTCCATTTTCATAGGGGGACAAAGTATTTATTAAATTGGCAGAATTTTCGGCGGTTTTATCTATACATCATGACAGAATCGATGAAGAACATTATTTTAAAACATAAGCATGTTCTTTTATCAGAAGATGTTAAGCAAAGGCACAATTTGAACGAACGAGAAATTCTTTCAGCTGCGACACTGCCGGAACTGGACGAAGCATACACAAGAAAGGTACTGAGATTGATGAAGGAAGATGGCGAACATATTTTCTCAATCTACATTCGACGTCCATTTTTTTTCCTATCCATAGATACAAAATTTCAGATCAGTTCAAGACTTATATCATTGGAGCAGCTCTATTAATTATCTGAAAGACGTAAATGTGCCGATGGTATTCATAAATGCTCTCGACGACCCTATTGTTCCAGAACCGCTGTTGGATCCAATTAAAAAATTTGCAGGTAATTAAAGATTTCCTAATACAAAGAATGAAGATTAAAGAACAAATGATGATCTATTCGTTTTTGTACCCGCAGAAAAGCATAGTAGTGTACTGTATATAGAACTTGCACACGGTGGACATCTTGGTTTCTACGAGGGCGGACTTCTATATCCAAATCCCATAACTTGGTTGGATCGTACACTTGTGTCGCTCATTGGCGCTCTCACGTTAGTGCATTCGGATCGTGTTAAAGTTTCGTGAACATAAATGCATGAAATGAAGAGTGCGACTATTTTATAATTTTAACTGGTTGCTATTGAATAAAAATGACTGGCAAATGTCAATTGGAGTATGTGGGAGATTGGGAAATTTGATCGCCGAATAATCTAAAATTAATTTTGAACCCATATTTTTTTAGAGATTACAAGTGAAACGGCGACTTTTTTGCATATATACATGGGTGTATACGCACATTAGAATTCAGGAATTGCATGTCAATTCAATCAAATTGGTAACATTTTTTTGCACATGCATATCCATTCATCAATATGGAAAACCTTCGACCAAGTATCACGCATTTAAAAACCCACCCGAAAATGTACAAGACGTCATTTGTTATACAAAGTAGCCCGTGTTGTTTATTCATTTGTGATGCATATATGTAATTAGACAAACATGCCTCCGTGGCATGTGCGTGTGAGCCTGCGTGTGTGTTTATTTGAATGTGTATGCGCGAATATTTCAAAGATGAACAAAAAAAGTGATTCACCTACCTCGACTATGGCATAAATTTGTTTGTCCATTGTACATTTTTGCCTCGTATTTGCAATAGATCGTCATATAGCTTAATCAACATGATCAACATATTGAATAATGAGTAATGTAAGAATAAGAATATGCCGGAATGCCTAAAAGAGACGTGAGAAAAAAATTTGGGACGTCTCCACAGCACACAAACATTTGCATTTAAGTTGATTTGTATTCATTGTACTTCTAATAAAAATCTACATATATCACACTTGATGTCTCGTTGTCCCCGTATTTAGAATATATGGGAAAAGTACATCAGAATCTCCATAGCGATCAAATATGAAAAGCCAATATTACAATATCTCTGTAACTCTTATCAGTTTTATTTTTATAGACATCGAGCTAGCCACGTGAAATATTTCTCTATAATCGGGCAACTACAAGACAGTGAATGACTACAACTCAAATGATCATCATCAAACCAATAAATCAAAATTTCTTTGATGGATATAATACAACAATAATCCAATAAAACATGGGATTATCACAACAGTAGTTAAATTGTATGATCAACAACACGTGACAACAAATATAAGCGTTCCCAACTCAATAGAATGAGGATAAACTATGAAACACGCTCACAATGCCTCTGATTTCTCATTCCCTAGAGACAATCCATAGAGTGAACAGAGCTCCCAAATATAACCAGCGCAATCTAATCAGCCGAGTAATCACGTGGAATGAGAAAACTGAGAGTGGTTCGATAATAGATTCAAAGCTCTACCATGAAGAAAAGTAACACAACGATCATTTTTTTGCTTCTGGCGATTATAATCGTGAGGGGTTCATTTATTCCCGGAATTGATTATTGGGAAAAACGGGGTGAAGCATTGCATTATGAGGAGAGTCTCGCCATCGGTGGTAAATTAAATTTCGAAGAACATGAACGCATCGCTAATGATTTGCTTATGGACTGCAAGAAAGAGGAAATCAATGAAGGTATGTCATAGAAATTAGGATTCCATATACAAAGAGGTACTTCAAAACGCATTAGCAGTCGTCGGGAATGTATTATGTCAACTTGAATTTTTTACGTATATCAACTATTTATGCGGTCTGAATGATTCACAACTTCCATATAATTATTTCCAGTTTTGTTCAACATGCTTGATGTGTACTCCACCTGGCAGTAGAAGCAATCATTGATCCCTCACGAATAATGACTCTAACTTTTTCTCCCTTTAGCTTTCTTGGACCCCACAAAATTCCTACCGGCGAAAAATTTCTTAACTACACACGACAACATTGATCGCTCGAAAGTGTTTCGTATAATAAAAATGATGCCCAAAGGTGCCGTTCTACATGCCCATGATACTGGTATTGTCTCTGAGGACTATGTTTACAATAACGTCACATACAGAGACAATTTATATGTGTGTGATGTGAATGGAACGCTGTCACTACATTTCTTCGATGTACCGACAAATGATTGTAATTGGCAATTACTGCGCCGAATTCGGAGCAATGAAACGATGGCTGACAATATTAATTCGAGAATTCGAAGTCAATTGTCGATGGCCACTACTGATCCGGATTCTGCTTATCCAAACGTTGATGCTGCTTGGGATAAATTCAATAAAATCTTCATGTTTATCACGCCAATGCTCACGTACAGACCAGTTTATGAAGATCATTTTTATCAGGGATTGAAAGAACTTCACGATGATAACGTTTTGTATTTAGAATTGCGATCAACTCTACCCCCGTTATACGAGTTAAATGGAACGGTATACGCACCAATTGATGTTCTGAGAATTTATAAAGAAGTCACTACAAGGTGAGTGACGAATGAACATTGTCATTATCATCCAATAGAGATTGACTCCTCGAAATGAATTGAATGTCTTCGTTTATAGATTCATGAAAGATTATCCGGATTTTGTTGGTGTGAAAATAATTTATGCACCCATAAGAATAATGTCATCTGATCAACTGGATACTTTCATCGAATCAGCAATTCAAATGCAGGCGACATTCCCAAATTTTTTCGCAGGAATCGATCTTGTAGGCCAAGAAGATAAAGGTAAACCACTGAAGGCATACGCAGATAAGCTTTTCCCAATCATCAACAAACTGCAAACATTCTTCCATGCTGGTGAGACGAATTGGAATGGCATGGACACTGATAACAATTTGCTCGATGCAATATTACTGAATACGAAGCGTGTTGGACACGGTTACGCCCTTTTGAAACATCCAGCATTATTAAAAATCATGAAGGATCGTAATGTAGCTGTGGAAGTTTGTCCAATTTCCAACCAAGTATTGGGATTGGTAAAAGATTTACGTAATCACCCAGCAGGTGTCTTATTCTCTGACGATTTTCCTGTTGTTGTTTCCAATGATGATCCCGGACTTTGGGGCTCTAAAGCACTCAGTTTCGATTTCTATGAGGCATTCATGGGTGTGATGTCAAGCAAAGCTGATATTCGTGCTCTGAAACAACTTGCTATCAACTCAATAAAGTATAGTAGTATGAGTGATGATCAGAAGGTGAATACTACGGCGATCTGGACTCGTAAATGGTCCGAGTTTATCAATAATCTCATAACCAATTCGACTTACAATCTAATCTCTATCCCAGACAACGTTCATTGACATTGTACTCCAGCCAGATACTTATATCTCTTCGGCATTGGTTTTCTTGCTCTGAACGAATAAACATATTAATATCTTCTATTTAGTTTTTTCACCGTGTTTTGATTATATCTTAGTCCTTTCATGTATTTATGATAACGGCGTGCTGATATATTATGTGCTTCACTGTGAAATTGTTCCTGTGGCATTGGCGTTGCCGTCAAACCACCAACCATGGGTCCTTCGAAAGCATAGTATAACTTTAATGGTTCGAATGGTTTTTCAGTTGTTGATGGTGTGATTCTTGACAATCGGGTGCTAACGGAACCATAGCTTGATGTCGTTACTGGTTCCTTTTTCAGAGACGTAGATTTGTGGTATATAGTACTAGATTTCAATTTTTTTCGCTTGCTCTTCGCATTTTTCTTTTCCCACAGTTTCATCTGTACTTTCCCCAATTCCCACATTTTATAATCTGAATACTCATCTTCAGTTGCTGCTGTGATTGTTATTGGTGGAGGAGTCGTAGAATCTTTCACTTTCTTCTTCTTTCTTTTAATCTTGGTGTTCATCATCAACGGAGAATTTATTTTAGATGTAAGCGTCGTAGAGGGCACAGGCTCAGACATCACAGACGGACGATCATTTGCAGTCCCAACTTTTGCAACTGACGACCTAACACTAGAATTGGACCTAGATATTATGGACTTAGTATTTTTAACAGTTGATTGGATGTTTCTCTGGCAAATGAATTCACGTTTACGATTGCAAGGCGTCATAACATAATTCGCACTGGTCTTCGAATGGAGATGCCAATCCAAGAGAAGACACTGTTGATCTGATGATGTTAGTCCAAGACCACTTTCAGTCAATTTTCCGGAAGACCTCAACCATAGGTCACTGTCATTCTTTATCTTTTCACCGGTCGACTGCCATCTCCAATTAGTATCCTGGTTTCTCAGGGAGCTCTTATAGCCGCCTATCCACGCGTTTTCAATGGCCACTGTAGAATCAAAAAAGTCATTATGCGTATAATTTATTTGAATCATTCTATTCGGGTTTGGCATCCCAACAATTGCCAACAAGAAATGAATTCTCGAAAATACAATTATTATATTCGAATGCATGTACACAAGTAATCAGCAAGTGATTTCACTAATGAGGGGTAAACTGTGAAAATCAATGAGGGAATCAACCTGGTCGACTTTTCAACATTTTCTGACAGAGTTTTCGTGCCTCATTTATTGTCTTCACCTCGCCTATTGTCATGCCATTCTGTTTACAAGTTGCAGCTGCGTCCCACCATGTTTTCTTCATCCCATGGAGAACAAATTCTTGATTATCAATTCGAATAACAATTGTTCCACTCCCGCCATCATTCTTCTCTGATCTTTGGGCATTATTGAATCGATACTCTTCAAACAGAAAGAAATTGGCGAGCAGAATACAGTAATAGAAATGATACGACATTTATGAGCGGTTCAGATAAGTCATTTTTCTTAGTATGAAATTATGGATACGACTGTTCGAGCAAATTATTTCTCTTTGTAATTGCGTGTGACTTAATTGTTTCTCGTATGAAGTGATTGAGTGCTGCTCCGGTTTATTTAGCAAATATATATCGTAAAATACGTGATTAATTACAGCATAAAATGGAATTTGATGCGCGCGCAACATATCGTTACATATTTGAAAATTGAAAAATGGCCAAATGGCGGGAAAATCAGCGTCATCTTGTGAAAAACTATGAACTAATGGATAAACGGAGTTCTTATCAATATCTGCACGTGTGATGAATTATTCGTTCTTTCGAATGTAAACAAAAATCACGGTCAATGACGGATTATTGAGAGGCAGTCGATGAAAATGGCAGATTTTGCAAGAACACAGCTACTGAAATATGGTTGGACAGAAGGTATTTATCACCGACAAGATGAAAAAGCTGTCCCTTCATTTCTCATTTCATTGACTAGAAAATAGTTTGAGGTTAAGTACCCCTTTTTCTTCCATTTGTGTTAAATGATTCTTTTTCCACCAGGTAAAGGATTAGGAAAACATGAAAATGGAATTTCGGAAGCATTGAGACCGAAATTGAAGTTCGACACGACTGGCATTGGTCATGACGCTTCAGAATATCATTGGTGGGAATTTGTTTACAACAAAGCTTCAGACAATATTACCGTTGATACAGAATCTCACAACGTCCATCTGAATATTAAAGACGAGAATGCAGTGGATATCAAAACTAGTAAATCAGCATTGAATTTGGGTAAGATAAAGAAGGAGCAAAATTTACATTATGGAAGTTTTATCAAAACTTCAACACTTGAGAATGGCGAAATTACAACAAATCCGAGTTATACGGCGAATAAATATGAAGCAAAGGAAGAGACATCGCAACTTATCGTGCTGAACGACGAGGATTTATTCAAAGCGTGTGGCGGCCGGACCGCACACAAAGGTGCAAGACATGGACTGGAATTAAATGGAAAATTAGCAAGAATACAGAGACAAGAACAAGAACTCCTAGAAAAAATGAATAATGCAAGAAGCCCTGATCAATGGGTCCAAGTTGAGAAAAAGAAAAAAAAAAAGAATCGACCGACAAAAATGGATACAGAGAATGAGGTTAATCGATCAATCCAAGAAACTACCACACATTCTACGATAATTCCGAATTCTGTTCATCTATCACCAGATGATTATTCACCAACTCCATGGAAGAAAACTAGGACAAAAGTGAAACGGCGATTAGACAATTTATCTCATATGTTAGAAACCACACTCGCGCTATCGACTGACGCGTTGGCTACTCGTGCAGAAGAGTCATCAAATACACTTGAAGATACAATCTTGTCCAAGAAAGGAAGGAAAAATCGGAAACGCAAGAAAAAACAGTGTGATACGTTGAAGACTGAGAACGTCACAGATACTGTAGACGTTGGTGATAACGGAAGCGCTGAGGAAATAATAGAGTCACCAAAGAAGAGGTATAAAAAAGAAATACTAGATGCTTCTGTTTTGAATTATAAAATCGAGAAGAGGAAACGAAATAAAAAAGCCAAGAAGGAAAGGAAAATATTAGAAAATTTATCTTCAAGTCTTATGACTCTTGATTTGGTAGAAAATAGTGAAACGATCGATCGTGAATGTGAAAAATATAATGAAGTGCCAAGAAAAAAGGAGAAAAAATCGAAGAATTGAATATCACTCTACTACTATTTCTTTTGTATAAAAAAAAACTTATCTTACACTTTATTTGTACAAAGTCTGTTGTACATATTTTTTTCAATAAATGCTCTATATAAATGTGGCCATTTGAGCGTACAATTATCCATTATTTTGTCTCTTGTCTCACAACAGTAGCAGGTTTGTTCGTTCAATCATGGAAGCAACATCACAATTTGTGAATGGCCTTTGGATGGAAGCAAAACTAATTTCCTTACAAACATACCCGCATACATCCTCACATCTAATCATTTACATTTATCGACCTCATATTTTATACAGCACCATGACTTCAACATCGTTAACATTAGAATGGAGTCCTCAACTTCAGTGCAGTCATTCAGAAAATTAGAGAACACCAAATATTTGTCAATGGAAGTTATTTCACTTATCCAATGTAGTGCTATTCACAATATACTATAAATCTTTTTGAGTAACTATCACAAAACAAGCCTAATATATATTGAACGGGAATGAACCAATCCATACAATAGCTGACTTACTGTAATTCTTCGAATAATATCGTTGGCAAAATATTTTATTTGTCGTAATTTGCAATTCAGATCTTTATCCATTTTGCAAAAACCGCAATTCTAATTGACGATCATTCTCCTCCTCATTAAACTGGATAGTACTATAAAAAAAAAATATTCAGCTCTGGATTAATAATATACTGATGATTTTATACACAGCCGATCCTCCCAAAAACATGTTTATGTCTAACATGAGCGATCAAATCATCGACCCTATAACAATTTCGGACAGTTTGATATTATAATTCATATATATA
>JABMBR010004611.1:0-23025 GCA_018881525.1 Meteorus sp. PSUC_FEM 10030008
TTTATTAATTTATTTATTTATTCATGTATGAACATATTGGTGAACAAGTTTTTTCCACTATGCTCCATGCAAACGTGATTTCTAATTCACTTTTTGGTTTCATATTGCAGTTGAGATACATTTTTTCATTGATCTGAATTGATTCACGATTTTCCTTCTTACAAATAATCTGTCAGGTTTTTTTTTCTTGTACTGACTGTCAATGCTGACGCACTCTCTTCGCATCCAATGTGATACAAATCATCAAACTTGTTGAAATGTCATAATGAGTCATTATCAACAATTGACTTGTACTTAGCCATGATATTTATTGCATTGCATTGAATTCCTGTCAAAAATTCACACCAAATGCAAGTTCCATCCCAGGTGGATGAAAAAGTCACCAACATTGTCACATTGGTTCCTGTCTTACGCACATACGAACATTTCTCTCACTTTTTAATCATTCACTTGCGATAAATATTTGACACAGAGAATGAAAAAAAAATACAAAATGAAGAGAAAGGGACAGAATAAAATGGCGGAAAAAAAAAGAAATGTCTACGTAGAGGAATCGTAGGGAAACATATTCGAAAGTGGATAAAGAATAAGAGTTTAAACCAGCACCAAAGGTAAAACATTTTTCGTGGCGGCACATAAAACATATAGATATATAAATATAACGTTTACATATAACCCATAGCACATAACGTACTCATATACATACATACCGGCTGCATAAATCGCTTGGGGCTAATTAAACCGTGCTCTATCGCGACGATTAATCGATCGACGCTTCTTCACTCGGCGGACGGGTTTCAACAAAATTTTTCTTTTTCTTTTCACAACACTCGCGCCCTAACTCACATACACACACACACACACTAAACCAGATTATATTCATACACGAATCCTCCTCCCCCACTTATACAATTGTATCAAATCATTTCTCCCTCCCTTACTCTCTTTAAAGAATTCAACCATTGAATATTTAAATGCAAGACAACCTGCATATTGACAAACTCCCATCAAATGAAACGAGAAAAAAAAAATGTCAATATCCCCTTTCAAATTGATGAGCAATTTGTAATGATATATAGAACATATCTTCATATATACAACGATCGTTTAAAAATATTTATAGTTGCCACCGCGAAAATTCCTTTGGAACAGGTTTGCTCATGCAATCGATCAGTTTGTCGACATGTGTGTGAGGTAATAAAATAAGGAAAAATAAATAAATAAATAAATAAATATCTTTGGAATTGAGAGAATAAAATAGAATCAATGACAAATATTTTATGTGAATATACATTGGCGTTTGTACACAGTGGATAAATCTTGCGTCAAGTAAAGTCTGTTAAGTAAATGAGATGATTCGTCTGTCATGAATAGATTTGTGTTGAGATTAGGATAATATCTGAGTGCAACAGTGGTTAACACACAGTTAGTCGTAGAATAAAACGTTGCGGCTTCTGTTTTCCCATTGGTAGCTCTTTACATCTTTTATTTATACCTACATCTAGGTAGATGTTATGTATGGATATACACATACGTGTACACTAGAATTCTCGATTTTTCTTCACTTCATGTGAACGAGTATGAGTGTACCGGCGTGTGCGCCCGACACCGAGACGAATACATGTGTAGTTGACTTGTCGCTTGAATATTTATGTGCCGATCTCTGATGCCGACGTCGAGCGAACCGCCGCGCATTCTGGATGAAGAGGAAAAAAAGAAAGAGAGTGAGAGGGGAAGGGGGGTAAATAAAATAATAATAAAAAGGGAACCCGCGCGAGCGCAGACACACGATCTGATTTATACGATCGAATCGGCAGTGCTGCTCAAACGCAGCGCCCTCGTCTATCGTTTGTGTGTATATGCAAAGAATATGGTTGTGTGTATGTGTGTGTGGATGTATTTTTTCTTTATAATTGCGGTATAAATATCACATATAAATCTTGTGTACTTCGTGACACAATCACTCCATCATTCTATGGACTATTTATATTCGTATGAATTCACATCATTTTTTATTTATCTTCTCTTTTCTATTTGTTTTTTCCTAATTTTGTGACTTTTGCTTTGTATTTGGATAATTTGATGGATAATTTAATGCTCGTTTGCCGGAAATATTTTCACGGGGTTTTCCTTTGATATGGGGTGAAATTGTGTAGTGTGAGTTTGATTAATGAACTTTTTTTTTTTTTTTAGGATAGAGGGGGAAAGAAAATGTTGTGAAATGATGGAAATGTGATATGGAGGATTTTTTATATCTGGGACATCGTAAATAATTTTGCTTGTGTATGATCTTAATGACAGAATCACGTGTGACCGCGTGTTGTGCATGTGGATGGAAGTTATATGTTGAAATAATCGTGCGCCTACCGGGCTTTTGTGTATTGAGGAAGAAATATTTATTGAGATTCTTGAGAAAATTTGAGGAAAAATTTCGGAAATATTTTTAACTACTGACTGATCATTTATCTCCATTCGTAAATGAATTTGAATTTTGGATGAATTTAGAGAACAATGAAATTAATTGAATAATAAATAATTTGATTATTACAGTAATTATATAAATTGTGAACACTATCATTTGAATAATAATCCGTTGAATCATTAACATAATAATAAATCACGTTACACCATCGATAGTGAAGTTGATATATGGATTTTTTTTTTTTTTTACATATTACGTTGTGCTCCAACGATTTAATGATTTCAACTTCTTCCCTTCTTGCAACCCTTCTCTTTCGCGCCAATACACGTTCACATAGATAATCAATAGGCGTTTTTTTTTCTGCATTTATTTATGTGTTATCTATATGGTATAAACCAGTTTCTGAGATTACGTTTTTTCTATTAAGTTCGGTTACCAATCTGATATATCCGTCACATTTTTTGTGTATTTATTTATTCATCTATCGAGTTTTGTACACAGTCTGGACGTTGCATTACACAAATCACCGAATTGTCTTCCGTCATTCGATCAGACTGGAATAAAACTATCGATAATTCAATTTAATTTATTTGCTTCCGGCTTTGGTATTTTTTTTTTCTCTTTTACTTTCAGTTGTGTTTGAATTTTTTTGTTTTGTTCAATTTCACATTGCTCCTTTCTCCCTTCATTTTTTTTTTTTTTTTTTTTTCATCTCTTCACTGTCCGGTGATCAGTCAAGAGAGCAAGAGAGACTCGACTCATTTATCATATTAATTGCATGAACATCAACGACTTCCGCTTTTATTTTCATTCAATATTTAAATAGAAAATGAGCATATCGTCTTTCATTTCGTTTCTGTGTGCCGACTAATTGTCTGAAAAAAAATTCCTTTACCTTTCTCTCTCATTCATCTTCACCAATATATAAACATATGAATGTATAAATATTTTTTTTCTTGCTTTCTTTCGTTCAGTCTTACTGTTAAGACCGTTTCTAAACATGAAATGCGAATAGCAGTATATAATGCTCATAGGTATATGGGATGTACCTTGTAACGCCCACCGCCGCTTCGTCCACACAGTGGTTCTCAATTTTTAATAATGTTTAATGTAGAAGACAATACAATTTGTGATGAAGGAAAATTTGTTGATTGTTTGTGTTTATATGGTTGGCATGATGAACCATCGTTGATACTTGGAAGAATTTGTTTTGTTTTGTTGTGTCCGAAGAAGAAGACGAGTTGGCTTGTGAGGTTGTTTGAGTTGAAGCACAACCTGATTTTTGGCAAGGAGGTGGGTCATCCTCTCCACCCATTCTCGTCATCGGTATATACGCCACGGTTTTTAATGCGTTTTACGGCTCGCACTAAAAACCCATTAAATACTCGACTTGAAACACACGCGGGATGAACGCAAAATCATTCGCTCCATCGCTTTTATCGGAATCTCTTTATTGTTTATTTAATTTTGAAAATTAATTAGGTTTTTTTGCGCAAAATAAGATGCAAAAATTGAAAAAATATATCACTATCGGATTCATGAGATAATCTGTCCTTACTTTCTTATATATTTCACTCATTATTGATTCAATTTTCTACCAAATCATCTTCAAAACTATTTTTATCGTCAACATCACGAGCTGTAAAGTTAAACTTCGAACTAGAGAATGTACCGATATAATAATTACCTGTGAGTAATGAATTAACTCTCTACGTATGCATTTGCATAAACTCACTTACCGAGTAAGAAATTTCTTCTCAGCACAAATATTCGCAAGAAGATGAAAGAAATTTCTTTCTTTTTTTTTTAATTTATTTCATCTGTGGGAAATTTTGTCATACTCTGGTATCATCATGGTGAGTTTTGTGCATTGTTCAAAAAATAAATCGACTAATGGTACCACGAACAACTAGATAAATAGAATCACTCGACAAATGATCCCGTACAAAAATTGTCTCATCCGTGTTTGTTTTATTCTATCGCTCGATCCATCTCTCATATTTTCATACATTCATTGATGAATGTCATGCGAAAATTCCAGAGAATCAGTTAAACAAAAAAGAAACTGAAATTCTAATTATCACGATAAATATTCTTGAAAGCTAATTTATAATAATAAACGAAGAAATTTAATTACATGGTCTATGCGATTGAAAGTCGAGAGTGTACTGTGTGTCTTGTACGCAGACACACAAACGTGTCCATATACATTTGTACCAATATAAAAATGCACGTATAAAAATTTGTACCGTATTTTCTCGTGACACGCAACTGCTCCATATATAGTTCAATTTTTTTTCTCTCCACAACTTTTCATGTAATTTTACTGCGAAACAAGTTGTCATCGTCATTGGTGGAATGTGCGGGCACCGGCAGCGAACGAAACCTGCAGAAATAATGGAAATTGTAAACAAAAGAATATTAAAATACAAAGCGGTGAATGACAAAAGGTAAAAAAAATTTGCAGCAAAGTTGTCAGAAGAGAAAAAAAATGTCAGCGTTTATAAGTGACTATCGTCCTGCAACGTATATTCTGCTAGAACAACGGGAGCATGACGCAAATTGTCGTTGGTTCGTTAACCAAAAGACACTAATTAATTGATCTCAGAAATTAATTAACCTTTTGGATAATGAATTAATTAATAAATGAGTAAATAGATAAAAAATTGAAACTAATGAATGTGACTGTCATTTGAACGTGATATTTGTCATAAGAATTCAATAAATCAATGAATAAATAAATTATTTATTGATATTCATGAATGTGATTGATCTATAAATTAAGCGACGGTAGCGCGGGAGGTGTCGAATAAAAAAAATAAAAACTGCCAATTAATATCTTACCACTGTCATCGGGCCGCCCGTGGAGCGGACAAAATGAACATATAGTCCGTATCATACACAAGTTCGTGTGAGTGTGTGTGCGTCTGTCTGTCTGTTTGACTGTCCGTATGTGTGTGCGCGCACGCGTGCAAATTATGCTAATAGCGATTTTTGTTATAAGCGCCGAGGATCGTTACGCGGCGCCTTTTTGGATCTACCCTACAAATGACATGACACTCTCCAATGAATAAATATTTCAGTTCCTTTCTTTTTATATTTGTGGAGATGTTTTTATCGTGGAACTTTCGCTTCTGGAATTGATATGTACCGTGCATGCTCATGATGAATTTTAATTGACTAGTCACAGAAATTTAATCGATAATTCAGCATTACATGTTCGATATTTTTTCTATATCAAATCGATGGTGGAAAATTCTTCGCTAATATTTCATTGAAAAATGGAGAAAATTAACAAAAAACCACTAAGGAAATGAAAAATGTGAATTCAATCAACTCGACGATTGGTTCTATGCAACCAACGATGAGTAAATAAAACTAAACAACGCATGGGCATTTTATGGATATTTATTGAACGTCCATACGAACTTTGGTTCGCGTGACTGACGTTGTCGTGTCAATACACAGTTTATTAGTGTACACACTCTGGATTTCTCTCGCTGGTCGTCTTGCTGCGGTTGGTATTACACGAATACATTGGAAACCAGGAGGAAAAGAAAAATGAGCAAAATAAACAAAATAAGTCAATAAAAATATTGAATCCAGACCACTTGCAAAACGAAAAAATAATCCACACGCGTTTGAAGATGTTTTACAAAGAAGAAAATATGAAAAATGTGAATATATATAAATAATATTTTATGCAGGTTTGTACTATATGCACGCATCTCTCCCTCTCTTCAATGCCTCCGGAGTTGGTTATAAACAAGTTTCCATCCATCCGTGAGTGCAGGTAAAATAAATATAAATGGCGGCCGCGTGAGGATAGAGGTCCGCGCCCGGTTACCTTCCTCCCGCCAGTTGCATACCGGGTGTTCACATCCGTGAAAACAGGCTTCGTAAATATGCACGTTTTATGCATCAATACCGCGCGCCTTTTTCCTTCTCTCTTATGCGCATGCTCTCCATTTTTTCATACATACATATACATATTTTTTTTCTTTCAGTTTCATGTTTTATTATTCTCTCCGTTTATCGTTATTATTATCGCATTTCTCGTCTTATTCCAAATGACGACCAACTCGCAATGCGAACAAAGAAATGTAACATGTAAGAAACATTTTATTAGATTAGTTGGTTGGATCATCAACTCATAGTGATTGGTGCATACAATCAATTTTGGAAACGTTTGAAAAGGAAAAATATTGAACTGGATAATTTTTTTAAAGTGTTTTACTTAGAAATATCCCAATTTAGCAGAAATATCGAAGAACGTTGGTAAAATCTCACTGCTTGACTTCTAATCCAGTGTAGATATTTCTAAAATCATGAAAAAATCTCGACTACACTTTGATTCACTAGATAGAATCAAAAGAGTTATGAATATGATAATATAATTATATTCTGTAGAGCCCTAATGAATTTTATATTGGAATATTTGAATATCAAGTGCGTTATCCATCATGAATTTGTCGTTGTAATCTTCATTAATGACATTAAACATTTGCTAATGAACTCTAATGTGCTTCGTAGTTGAAAGAATTATTATTTGTCACATAATTATTATGAATATTTTGTATTCATGACCGGTGTTGTTGATACAAATTAAAATAAACATATGAGAAATATTATGGGGGATGAAAGAGTGAGAGGGAAGCATTAACGGTTTCTCATTAACTTTGATATATGTAACGTTAAATACCGATTGAAATCGCAACATGAATATATCTCACCCGCATCATTTCATATATATATCGTGTTATATTCATCCAACGGCCACGCATAGCTAAGTGGATTGTTGTGCCCAGTAAATGCGCGAGGTGACGCTAATAAAGTGCACAAGACACAAGTCCACATGTAAGAAACAAAAGATGAAGGTGTATACAAGAAAAACGGGCAAGAACATGCCCTCACGGAACAGTACATTGATGTGAAGGTGCAAAAACCATTGCCGAGAAAATGCAGATGTATAGTGAAAAAAAAAAAAAAAATTGTATCGATGAAGTTGGTACGGGTTCATGTGAAAAAGTTCACAAAGAAATTCCACGAAAAAAGATACAAAAAGGAGTACAGTGCTGACGAGAAAGAATCGATGAGAGGGAAGTAAAAGACATCGAATGCGTAATATATAAAGTTTGTAAAATGGAAGAGGCAGATATATAAGGAAATGCGGAAGAAATATAGCGCAGAATGTTACGTGGGGAGAAAAAAGTTGTTAATATGTTGACGTGATAGTGTGTGCATGCGAAAAAAAAAATGCCAAAATAAGAAGTTGAGTTGAGTGGAGTGGATGGAGAGAGAAAAAAGGAAAATAAATGGAAAAAAAAAATTGAGAGAAGTTTATAGACAAGAGTTGGTATAGGCGCGTTTGCCGCAGAGTGTGGTGATCGGCGAGAAAAAGCGCGCGGGAACTTGTATGATCGGACGGAACAGTGGAAATAGCTTTTACTACTGTTGCGCTACCGCTTGCGCTAGTAGAAATGGCCGCTCGAGAGTAACACCACAATATTTCCATGGAATTTTACATTCCTCGCGTAAGCACAGCGGCCGACACTCTTTGTAACGTTTCCCCATCTGTATAACCATGAAAATCTACAGTTGGCATTTATGGTCTCACGTTTCTAAATTATGGTGGAAATTTTATGATACCTCGTACCAGAAATATGGCATTTGTGAGCCACGCTAAATTTCTCAACCCACCATATATAAACACATTTATGCATCTTCATATATATTGACGGTATTTTGCATAGAGATCTTATGGTGGCAAAAGTTTCCGATTTAAATCCACAACTCGATGGCTGTTACTATCGGAAATGGAATTCATGGGAAGACCAGCGATGATAGAGAAATATTTCGATGGGAAGAATGAAATGTTCATAATTAAAATCATCTCTGGTCTTTGTTTTATAAATCTTAATTCGAATGGTGATTGTGTAGAGAAGAAATAAAAAGAAAATTATGACACTGATTTTAAAATAATTTTATGCCATGGTAATATTTATTCGTGATTTTAAGATTTCTTAATCGGGGAAAGAACTGAATATATTCAAAATTAAAGTGGGATATTTAAATATTAATTCACCACGCCTAATCATCGATTAAATTCACTTCTCTCATTCATCAAGTTTCTTCTCCCCTTTCCCATAAAGAATTAGTAATTCAAACGGGTATTGAATATTACATAAATATGGAAGAGAAAACTATGAGATATGACCAATGAATATTATCAATATCGTAATATTAATTTGCACTTGAATCCAGGATGAATTAATTACTGGTTGAGATTCGTGAATGATTTAGTTATTCAAATTTTTATTTAACATGAGAAAATGATGGTTTTATCGATTATTGCAATGCTAATCCAATATTCGAACTTGATATAAAAAAACATCTTTGAGACAACTCGGTCTTAAAGAAAAAAAGTCTTAAAAAAGAAGAAAACGAAAACACACTGTGGCCTTTTTAATTCATTCATTCACGTCGATCGTGCATGTGCACGTTCATTTGATTCATTGGTCGCGCCTTCTACTCTTTCATTCTATTTTCTGTTTATTTTTATACCGTTATCGACGAACGCCCGAGTTTGATTGGTCGAAATAATGTCCAGGATCCTCCTCGTGTCACGGTGAAATTGAGCGGACAGACCCCGGTTTTCGTATCTCTTTTTTCCCTTTTTTTTTTCTGTCCTCTCACGCTCTCATCACTCAGGTTATTGGCCAATCACGAAGCTCACATCGCGCATAGTGATCGATGATGGCACCCAACGTTCCACGGTATAATATGGCGTTCACTAAATTCTTTTTCGAAAAAAATGCAAAAATAAAAAAATTACAGTCAATAATCAAAAATTGGTATTCAAGTTATAGGTGTTACATGATTTCATCATTTCTGTTTCGAACCTGAACTATAATTATTGAGGAACAAATGTTCGTTAATCCTTATCAGTAGAAGGATAATGATGAAATTCCATTATAAAGATTGTTATTAGTTGATGAGACATTTTTTTTTCTTTAACGAGCAGTTTTGTGAAATTATCACGTACCTTGTCACACTTTACTAATTCGCTAATTATTCAATTTTTCTAACAACCGTTTCAATTGTACTAATGATCAGCACAAGAATAATTGTTGGAAGAAAAAAACCGCAGTAGTAAAAATTATCAATTATTGAAAAATTGGGATCATCATTTTGATTTGACGGTTATTACCAAGAAAAAATAGAAACATTTAAATCATTGACATACTTCAAATATTTATGATTGTCCCAATTGTGCCTCTACGAAAAATTGTTGTACACCCGAATAAAGAGGACACTGGGGCAAAGCCAAGTAGGATTTACTGTGTTGAATTGCATTGGTATTTCGTTCGACTCTTCTTCACATACTCGAATGAATACGACAGCCGTTCAGCGTGACTTTATATTGCTATATCGGCGAACGACAAAGAGCAAGAGGGATAAAATAGTGCAAGAGGGAGCTGAAAAAAAAAACGAGGGAGAAAGAAAATAAGTAAAAGAGGCGCGTCGATGCGTATACGAAAAAGCGCGCGCATGTCCGGGAGATTGGGGGCACGGCATTAGGGAAATATTCAAATGGAGGAGGGTTAACAGTGCGCCGACGCGTTGCCCCATTATTATTCTACCGTGAAAACGGCTGACGTTGTTACCTTTTATTAGCGTAATTCGTCCTATTAACCGTTTCCCATGGTGCTCGTCCCATCAACGGTCTTAAATGTATACAGAAGCGCTCGTGATAATCCCCACAAGATTAATCTTTCCTCATCGCTTCTTCGAATCCATTTGATACAATCGGATCTCATTTCCGATGGTGCATTTTTAAATATTTATAGAGGAAAATCAATTTAAATCAGGTCTAACTTGATTGAGACGCAGGAAAATCTTTTTGTGCAAGCATCAGCTAACCTCAAAAACGGAAAAGTTTTTTCTTTACACTTGAACTAACTTCATATCATACCCATCGATCCCACTAAATTCTCAACCCAACTAAAATCAATAACGAATCTTGTTCTAAAAAAGCGACGAAAAAAAACCACGAAAAAAATCTGATTGTAAACTGCAACGACAAAATCAATTCCGTTCACAACTTTCTTCATTTCCCTTAAACTTCCAACCCACGACTCCAACTAAAATATTTATATTTCACCACCTTACTGTACACTTTTATCCTACCCTTATATCACATCAGACAAAATTTTCTTTGAAATCTAAATGAAAAATTTATGCTCATCAACGTCCACCGATAATGCAAAATAAAAAAAAAAGTAGAAATAAGATTAAAATTTATCTGACAAACTCTGTGTGTTGAAGTCGCGAAATCTCTCAACACAACGTTTTTCCTTAACAAACACAATATGCAAAAACTGTTTACCCAAATACATTCACACGAGTAGAAACACGTTTGTATCGTAGTTAGCCACGGTGATCGCAACTCATGATAAAATCTATACACCTTCTTTTTGCGTTACATAATTTCACCTTGCCGCTAAAAATGAAACAATGGCCTCACATGAAACATACAAATCCGCACAAATACATTTACTCTTTAACTAAAACACATATCTACATGCATACGCACATTGTGAAGGATTATATGGACATAGTGAGTAGGTGCCGCCGTCGTCGAGCCGCGTCGACGAGATAGACGCGCGCGATCATACTCGCCGATAAACTTGTGGAAGCTACGCCAGGATACGACCCACTGGCAATATACTTGCGCTGACAAATGGTTTGCCCTCTGTATACGAGTCTTCTACACTATCCAACTCTATCCAACATTATTCATACTCTCACTCATACATTAACAAATGCAAGTGTGGAAAAAGTGAGAGTGCAAGAGTTTCAATGGATAAAAAAGAATGAAGAAGTACAAATCGTTAAAGAAAAAAATACATGTAAATAAGGAGCGTTAACGCCATGGCTAACGACTGCTTTAACGCCCTCAAAATTATTCTGCTTTACAATTCATTAAAATTAATGTCTCGTACGTAATTAATTAAGCACTTTAGTACATGTTTCATTGATAATAAACTTCCATTTGATATATCTCATCTTTTTTTCATTCGCTGTTTTTATTGACATATTTGATGTCACATTAAGTTGATTAATGCATAACAATGTAGATTTTTTTCATTTTTTTTCTATTTATTTATGGCATTTTCCTCTTTATTGTTATTCATTTTTTTTTCCTCGAGTATGTCTTGGGAGGCTCGATCGATCCAGTGAGCCACGTCATCATGAAAATATCCTTGTAGATGATTATATACATTGGAGTTTATATGTGTACTATTCGTTTGCCGTTCTCTATCACAACCTTCTTCATGATGGACGTTCTCTTTTGGTGCGCGAGTGTCGTTTGTGAAGATGTTCGTATGCATGTGTAGGCCAATGTGTGTTCACATTCATGTTGAACGAATATCGCAGGATTATAATCACCAAAAAAAATTATTTATGTATCTAATTTCATATTTAATTCTTAAAAAAAAAGTAATGAAGATGTTTCTTGTGATGTGTACATTTGTGTATGTATGTGGTGAGTATGTAGCTGAACATAGGGAAGAAGAAGAAAAGAAATGAGAAAAAAATTGTCTGCATATGCATCGTGAAGCAGGACGACACAAACCCAAGGCGCAGTTGAGTGTGAACTCACGAAACGAGAGTTCTCTCGCGTGGCCAACCAACGAGTTGAGGTGTTGTACTGATATGTATGTTTACGTACAAGGGAAATGAAGATGGTTTAGATGGATAAAACACCATTGGGTTGCCACTAGGGATAGGTGCACGCTTCCGTAACACTCTCGGCTCGTCATGTCTTAGCTCTGTGTGTTTATTGCTTTACTCTCGCGTGTGCACGCGGTCACCGATTGTAATTCTTCACGCGTATACTTTTGTCTCTTTATCTCGAGACGACATTTTTTTTTGTTCCATTATATGAATTAGGGGGGGGGGGGAAAGAAGAATGTTGTAACTTTGAATATTTAATTATAATGGGAATTGTCGAGGTGTGAAGTTAGTTGGCAATTTTTTGCTGGTGTTACAGCTTCGTTCGATATTTCATTTTTTTTTCTGGTGATAAAAATTGGTTTTTGCTACAGCACTTGTTATTGTTGTAATTAGAATCAAAAATTAATAGTTCCTCAATGATCTTGGTATACAATAGTAAAAAATTGAATTGGATGTGAATGGATGCAATGGATTTCTCTCACCGTTCTGAATCGCTAAATTGTGGAGTAATTCTGAAATTATTTGTTGTAGGAAAAATTGTTCGCATATTTATTTTTTTCATTCATCGTCGTAGATTAATAATCGATCAATCATTCATCCTCTCTTTAATTTGTAACAGATATGATTGATGCCACATTATTCATTTATATTTCAAATAGCGAAAACATTTTATTAAGACGTGTATGAAAAGAAGGACAAAAATATGTTTGAAGTGATGTATGTAAATAATGTTGTCGCTATTGGTGTCTATATTTATGTTTGTATTACTATTCTACAAAATTGTTGTGATATACTTCCTCAAGGAAAATGATGTGGTCCCACGAGGAAGGTCGGAGGACCGTGACGTAAATTCGTCGGGTGAAAAAGAAAGAACGTCCGTTCCGGTGACCGATCGCTCCGCATTTTGCGTTCTCTCATTTTATTCTCTCTCTCTCGCGCACTCCCTCACTCTCTTGTCGCTTCATGCATCCACAATATATGTGTGTCGGTGTTTTTGCTTTTATTTTACAGCCAGCGCACATTTATGTGCGACCTGTGTCTTCCCCTCGCACTTCTCCTCTTTTATATATCTTTCCACTCTATGTGTTCTTTTTCCTCTTTTATTTCATTTTTTTCCTCTCCATTTTCTTATTTTTATTCTCTTTCTTTCTCTGTTGCGTTTATGCGCCACCTCCCTCCCCCTTCGTGTCTCCCGACGTCTCGCGCTTGGAACGCGAAGGACGATGCAAAAAATAACGGTGAACCGAGTCTAATAGAAGAAAGACCATGGCAGTGAATTCACTCGTCATCCAACTTGTTTCTTTCATTCCACTAATTTTTATCTTTTTGTTTACTTATTATATTTCAACTATTTCAATGTCTGATTTTATTTTCCTTCTCTTGCTTTTTCTCCCTGCTTGTAATTTCATCTTTTTGCTTATGAATTTATTAAAAAATTACATTTCCCATTATTATTACCGTCAAATAATTTTTCTCCTGCCCACAAATGATTTTTATTCCCACTGTTATTTCTCAATACCATGAATAGAAATAAAATTATTGTTCCTACATATGTGTCAGTGCATTACAATTATCAAACATCATTGCTGTGAATTATGTAGAAGGTCAAATTGAAATATCACTGAGTGTTGTTGAGGAGAGAAAAAAAGGAGGAAAAACATAAATAAATAAACGTACAAACGAGGGAGAAAAAATATATGAAGAAATAATATTTTTCTTCATATCGACATACACAACGATTTTAATTTCAAGTGCGTAACTTTTACGTGAGAATATCCGTCACAGTTACATGATTTTGTTATAAAAAAAAAAATGAATGAAAAATAACAAACGAAATATGATGGAAAAAATACACGAAAAAAAAACAAAATAATAAAGATAAAAAAAAAATTCTTTTGTTTGACAAAACTCCTTGAAATCTTTTTAACTGCTCGTACCAACTGTTCGTGTCACCTCCACATTCAAACCAACACACATGCACTTACAATTACATTTATACTCCATCTTATTCACGTGAAAGTCTTGTTACATGTTCGTTCGTGTATCACAAATGTACCAGCGTTCATTCAATGAGAAAAAAAAATTTTTCCATTCAAATTATTGGCAGAATGAACTGCGCCATCCCGTGCTTAAATGGGATTTATTTGACACATTTTCGTATTCCTCATAAAAAAAGTGTCCAATCGAATCCATCTGTTGATACGGTGAAGAAATCTTGAGAAAAATGACACAATTGATTTAAAAATCGATTGAATACATTTGATAATGATGCTTGATACATAAATGCAATATGTGTCATAACCTTAACCCACTCAACGACAGTAGATATTCCCATTGTGACCCCTGAGAATCGAGGGGTTCACGCCTTATTAACGCGCGAATGAAACAGTAGCGTGACGCATAACTGATGTACACACACACATACATACACAAAGTCACATTTATACATTTTATATGTACACTCCACTAACATTCAGCATACAGACATAATTGTTTTTTCATTGATGTAATAACGTAATAGTTGTTGAAAAGGGTGCGATGGTCTCTTCAGTATTGACTGAATTTTATCTTGACATTTCGTAATACATTTCAATTATTACTCTACTGCAAATTTATATTTTCATTTACTAAGTAAGCAAGGGAGATGATAATTGACGTTTATACAAGAAAATTTCAATTTTTCCATTTATTTTATGAAAATCTCAACAGAAAAAATTGTAAATTTAAATTAAAATTATACGAAAGTTAACGAATTGAGTGGAATATTTTCTTGAACAACTCGAGCAAACTTAACCTAACTCAAATTCATAACATTCCACTAAAATCACTCTTTTGTTTTATTATCGTTGTTCCTTTTCTCTTGTTGTTGAACAGTGGTAGAAATGTCGAAATAGCGAGTGGCGAGCAAGCGGCAATGTCTGTTCGCCTCGGTGGCGGCAATTTAGCGATGACTATATAACGCAAGCGTAGCTTAGTGGGACGCTGACCATGCCGCAGGAACGAACGGTCATCCAGGGGACGAGGAACTACACCTCGATGAACACGCTACGACATTCTCCTTGCCTCACCTCGTCCTTCTCACTCGTCTCTCTATAAATTCACCATTCCCTCTTTCTCACACATGTTTTCATACGTTCACATATATTTGTATCTCTATCTGTGTCTGCTCCCAACGTGTATACCAAGAAGAGAGGACGACCCCTACTGCCGTTCCCTGTCACCGCTCATCGTCCTCGAACGTCCACCGCGATTGTCCGGTAAACCATGATGATGCAGCTCGCTCACCGTGACCAAACTATAGATATATAAATCTGCACATATGTAGCTTTTGTATGTGTTGCTACAAATTTAGAGTCTCTGATGGGTTCGAGTGTGATTTATGATAACAGGAAAGTATGTGAGATATTTTCATGCGATTATTCCCATAATTTTCTCTAGAAAATGTGGTAAAACATGCGACTGACAATACTTTGTGTTTGATTTAGTGAATTTTGTGGTGTTTCAATAGAGCAACGAGACTCGTGGTAATTTCAATAATTATTGAAGGGTGATAAAGTGAAAGGGGTAGTTTTAATTAGAATATGTAGAGCGTGGGGATTGTTTGCATACGCATATGAAACTGTGATGAAGAATGAGTGATCATTGAGGGGGAAAATGACAAAAAGATTGTAGGTTACTGTTAGAATAAATTTATAACACGTAATAATACGTTATTAACATGATTGTTGATTTTGTTTTTGTTTGTTCTTATTTTGTTGCCACTTTCTTCGGGGAAAAAACATAATCCAGACCTGAGAGAATTGGTGTGATGATAAGGGTAATAATAATTGTTGATGGAAAAAATAGCAGAACAGAGTTAATCGTTATAATCAAAGGTTAATTAATGAAGAAATGCTTGTGGATGATGGTGGTAGAATTAATGTTTATTTCAGTATGTTACGTAACAGTATTTTCCGTTAATAGGTTATGAATATGTGTACAGACAAAAATAACGAATGCTGATGAAGGATACAAAAGAAACCGTGTAACGACACGTTGGCGCGTGCGTATTGTTCTATCGCAGTGGAAAAGAGACAGTGTGCGTCGTATTTTTTTCTTTTCATTCTCATGTTGTCACCATTTTGCGTATTTTACGTGAGTGCAATCGTTAATATTTTTCAGAGATATAAATACATGTTTATGTGACAGATAACGGTTTGTCCTGCTTTTTATTTCTTTCAATTTTAGTTGGGGGAGTATATGAAAAATGGAAACAGAATGCCAACAAAAAAATTGCGGAAGAAATAAACACGAGTGGGTAGAATTTTTCTTGCCTTTTTTTTTTTTTTATTTCGGTTATGTGGCACTGCGCATCGCCGATGTTTGGCAGGAAACAGGAGTCAAGAGTGCAGCAGGACTTGTGATATAATAAGGGGAGTGAATATATATGGCAGAAATAATAACTTGAAGGACGTTTCGTGGATTGCAGTAGAGCTATGTGCATTCAGTTGAAGGAAATAATGTCAAAAATTTTTATGACTAGTCTTCAACGAGCAGAAAATATCATGAGACAATCCAAGTTTACGTATGTGAAACAATTATTGTGTCATTGTTGGGTATTCAATGTGATGTTAGTCATCGGCCAATTTTATCATTTGTTAAAAACAATGTGTCTGTTGGGGAGGAAATTGTGTTTATAGCTGATAGTGAATTCATTGCTTGGAAAAAGCTATCGCAAGATATTAAAGTTTGGTGATAAATAAAATTATTAATCTCTCTTCTTTTTTTTTTTCATTTGATAGATTTTTCGATTGAATTCTACTGCACATCGAACTGTTTAATTATCAAGAAAGTAAGCGCTGATTAAATGAGGAAGTTCGAATCCTCTAGAGAAAAAACATTTTGTCATTAGTCTTATCAACTAGATAAACTTATCAAGACAATTGAATGGGATATTTCCAAATTGCAAAAGAGTAATTTCTTTGTTTTGAAATATTGCTTGACAATTTCTTATTTGTCTGAAATCGTTTATTAAAAATCTCACGTAAAATAATTATTTTTATAGAAAAACAATTTTTCGAAAGTTCTACTAGAAAAAAAAAAAAAAAACAGACTTCGTGAGATCCTGCGTCGATAAAATGTACGAGAAATCTAAAAATAATTATGACAACTCTGCGATAATAATCAACTGTATGCCCGTTCGGTATACTGAAAATTCTTTCATATTCACAAACCTGAAGCCCAAATAAAAACAAATTCTTTTCCATTGTCATTTCATCTCCCATTTCAGACAATGTACTTGACCATTCGACTATGAGATCAAGCTAATTCGCCAGCTCATCTCCACTGGTTTTTACTACTCCTTCCCTCTCTATTGATGATGCTTTGCAACATGTCAAAACACACAGCGGGCGGTCGGTTTAGCCGGGTTCCAACATGCGCAAGCGCCGGGAACTCCCCTCTGGGAAATTTCCACCCTATCCCATCGTCATCATCATCACTACGACTTCAATAACGACCTTTCTCTCATTTTTTTTTCCTTTTTTCACCCTCCTTATTTCTTATTCACACACCACACCACACCTCCACACCAATGACAGATCAGATATATTTGATTATATTTATCGTTATCATGAATTGAATCATTCATACATTTGACGCTGCTGTGACGTATACACAATGGATTATTCTACTCAGGTCATAACCTCTTTCATCGTTTAATATCAATTTCATTGATCCACTCCCTACTATATTCATGCATATCAGATGATATCAGATGTTACTACCATAAAATTGATCAATCGTCATATTTAATACTCTCCACACGTGTTTTCTCAAAAATTCAGTGCTGAGCGAATTAATTTTATTATTATTGAGGCAACATAAAAATGAAAACGAGATCGTGAGATTTTATTGAACCGGAATTCGATGAAATTTGAGTTCAAACCGATTTGATAACATTAAAAATAAAGATTTTTGGTTGACGATTTGAATTTTATGATGTCTTGAATGCGTGGAATGTTGGCATCGACTAATCTACTTAACTATTGGCTCATGCACTCGTTTCATTATGACATGATATGTAGTTGCATTATTATTAACTCCTGTTATTATGGTCATTAGATACGTTATAGAGTTGTTAAACAAGTCATTGTTTAGCTGTGTATAAGTGAATGAGTTCATAGAAAAGTTATAATTTAAAATGATCCTCCATATATAAATAAATATATGTGTTTATGTATTGGTGTTTGATTGGACGTTTTGTATTTCGTTTACACTTTGTATTATAGCAAATTTCATGTTATTAATTAATTAATTGAATAATGATGATTATCCACATGATGTGAAGCAAACGGAATGATAATAATTAAAGTGTACAAACTTCTGTCTTAATGAAAAATAAATTCACTAAATAAAATAAAAAATGGCGGATGGACATTTCGTTAGTATTAAATTTGTAGAATATGCAGACACATTATTTACAGTAAATTCTTTCACCTTCGAAATTCATAAACATGTATGCGAATACCTATGTACATATTTAAATATTTTACAGCGGCTCCTTCATCTTTTTCACGGATATTTGCATAAATTTTTGCTGCTCTCACGCCTCGTCGCTTCTCTTGCTCTTATTTCATGGACTTCTTCAGGTGTGCAGGTGCACAGTACATGAAATACCCTCCATGCATGAGTTTTTACATTTATTATTTTTATCTTGTAGATTTTGCATTGGTGAAATGAAATTCAAATTTGAACAGATAAATTCCAGTTCGTAACTTATTTTTTAAGTGAAGAGAATAATTTATTTCAACTTTTATTAATGAGCCCATTCGCATTTTATTCAATCCAATCAAAAACTAGTAAAATGACGTGAATTAAATTCGATGAGATTAAAATTTCAGCTTCTAGATAAAATTATCAATGAGGATAAATTTTTGATTCAAAACTGATTCGAAATTGTTGACATGTTTGTAATTGAAATATAAAAATGACAACAAACATCCTGCAGAATTGACTCGTGTATTTTTCACGTCAACGTATGTAATAATATTTATATGTGACCAACACGTGTACGCGCGTGTCACATATCATAAAATATTCCCTCTCGACTGTCTTGCACATAGATTCTATGGCTTGGTAGTGAATGTCGATAAAGGCCAGTTATAGCCTCGAGACTCCATATTACACGTGGCATATAGTCTTTTACTTCAGGGCGGGTCAAATGGTGTCGAAGTATCACACACTATTGCCAAGATATGTTTTATATAAAATATACATCAAGTCAACTCCTTACTGGAACACGCACACACTTACATATGCATTTAAAAATACATGAACAGTACAAAAAGTAATAGCATAAGTATATGGAATCAAGAAAAATGTGGAATTACCAATTTCAAAAATAAATTATAACGAAATAAATTTAACCACAGAAATTGAATATCTCACGACAATTGTTGTCTCTGGAGACGTATAATAATGCACAGACTGAACACTTTCATTCATTTTATTAACAATACAACAATTCATACGATTGGAACACGTTCAGTCTTGTAAAATTAATTTTTATCAATGTGAAAAAAATAATTTGCGAGTCATTAATTCCAAACTGAAATTATTTGTGTATCAATTAACGAATATGCTTAAAAAATTCAATCAATCACCACAGAGAAAATAAATTTTTGATGAAGTCTTCTCCCACGGCAGTAAATATCGATTAAAGTCCATTTGTGTCTTCAACATTGTCGGGAATAAAAAAGGATATTCATTTCATTTGTGTGTCCGTTTCACGGTTCCGTTTAACCTTAGTCCTTCGTCGCATACAAGGTTGTAAATAGTATCAAAAATATATTGCACAGTGGATAACTGACATGTCGAGTGAGAGAAGAGGAATTAACTGGTGGATGTAAGTGTGGGAGAGAAAGAGAAAAGCGGGGTTATAGAGTAGGATTTCCTTGTGGTGTGTATAGCCTTTGTCGGGCGCCATCCACCGTGCAACCTCGCGCTTTTTCATCGAGCAATTAGAAAGAGATTTATTCGCACCGCGGCACGCCGCGCGTGGATTCCCTTTCCCTTCTACGTTACATATATATTCCATCTCTGTTAAACAACCTCAAAAGATATTTGGACTGTGAACGAAGAAGTAGCGAGTGGAACAAACGTGGAGCAATGCAGCAGACAGGCTTTATCTTTCTTCTTCATTTCTCCTTCTTCTGCTTTATATAGACGAACCTCTTCGGAGTTTTAATGAACTCGTTTTGACGCCGGTCCTTTCTGCGGGCCATTCACGTCCACCGACTTAGTTAATTAAAGTTACGACCCAGCACAAACTACCATACTGACGGCGACTCTATAGAAATCAACTGACACAACTCAAGACAGAAGAGAATTATGCAACTTTGATGCACAGATAGACGACACGATTCAACGCGTTTCTCTCTATGTCCTCCTATCAAACAATTCAATGAATTCTCTTGAGTATATACATCTACGTTGTTTCCGATTATGAGTGTACAGGCATTATATAACATTGAATAAACTCTCGGTGGTGCAATAAAAATATTGGAGAAAAAATTCAATGAAATTGTTGAAATAAAAATGAAGAGAAATGTTGACAACACATATGCAATTCTTCACGTATATTTCTATATAATATTCAAAAAAGGATTCTCTTCACGAAGGATCACGTTCATTTGTCATAAGTACGTGACGTTCTTACAACTATGTGTGCGTTACGACACAAAATATTCCATCTTGAGTTTTTTTCCTCTTCCTCCGTTTTATTATTATGGACTGCGATTTTTTTTCCTTTTTTTATTATCGTCATGAGAATGCGGAATAATTATTGACATTAGTATTTTTAAATATATAGGTGTGTTTATGTGTGTATGTTATTGTGGAGAATTGAAAGTGAATTGATGATGAGTGGTAAAAAACAAAAACATGTTTTATTGTTTCAGGTGAAAATCTGGTTTCAAAATAGGAGGAGTAAATACAAGAAGATGATGAAAGCAGCACAACAGGGTGGTGGTGGTGGTCAACATGGAAGTCTCTTGGCTGGTGGTCCATCGCCTCAACCTGGACAGCCTGGTGGTCTCATGCAAGGCGGTAAGTTTGCATTCGTTCATTTTATTTAAATGTTTTCACTAAGGTGGATAAAAAAGTACTGAGTGAACTAATTGAATTCATTGCAAGATTTATTTCTGTTTCATCAATGTGACTATTTTCATCAATTCATTGTCTTTTTCGTTTTGTTCTCGGTTTATCAACACCACAGGAGGTGGTAGCTCTGTATCAGGAAGTCCAACGACGGGTTACCTGGGTGGAATTGGACCTGGTGGTGGTGAAAATACACCTGGAAGTTCAACACCCGGAAGTGACATGTCACCCCAACACAACGAAAGTCCACCAGCACCAGCGTGGGCTGGTGAAATGAAACATCATCCACATTCGCATGCGCCACCCCACACTCATCATCATCCACACACGCCTGGTCATCATCCACCTCCGCCACCACCACCGCCACATCACGCAGGATATATGCCACAGTATTCTTGGTATCAAGCGGATCCTAATCCGGGATTATTAACGTGAGTTGCATTCAGAATTACTCTCATGTGCTTAGAGTAAATCAATTAGCTAAAAATTTATCAATTTGACGAGTTTAAAATATTCCAAATTATATCAGGATGTCAATTTTTTAGTGAATGTGGAGCACTTATTGTTGGTTATAACTACGTTGATATCAGTACTTGAATTACAATTACATGTGAGAATATAATAATGTGAAAATCATTATTATTTCCTATCTCATTTACTAAATGAAAATGCACGTTCTTGATTCCTTTTCTACGTTTCACGACATAATGGCAACGAATTACCATCTCGTCTGCAATCATTAAAATATCAGTTACTGAATTCATTACATGTTGTATAAATTCACATGCACATTCATCTTTTGTTAGAATCAAGCAAAGCAGTCCAATAAATAAATAAAACAGAATGGAAATTACATTTCGTCCACCAATAGAAAATTAAATGCAATGCGAGAATATTATTATGTACGTAAATGTAAATGGAATTCTAATATGATGCCGTGTTCTCATTATTTGTTTGCAGAGTTTGGCCAGCGGTGTAACGAAGACGCTGCGAGCTATAATGGTTCCATCATACGTTCACCGTAGGAAAATCTCAATGTGAGAATTATCTGAGCTGGCCCACATGTTTGGGATGAAGAAATAAAAAAAAAATATACATATATATAAAATAAATGATTAAAGAAAGGAAAAAGAAATAAAGAATGTTCGTACTTCTGGAAAGAGGAGAATTGGAGTCATCAGTTACAGAGCTCCTCGATAATCAAGGCCACACAATGAGACACATGAATTCGTTTAACGTGCGTAAATGTTCATCGTGTTTAATGGAAGAAAAAAGGAAAAAATAAATAAACGTCAGTGTGTGACGTTTCTCGAACTCTAATGTGCGATTGATAAATTTATATATAAATATGAATAAATATATGAAATTCCTTGGAGTGTTGGGCAATGAATTAACAATTTTTTCGTTCTTTCGAGTCATAAAAAAATGTAAAAAGTGAAGTTAACTTTCTCGCGCTCGACTTGATGACGACTGTATTTAGGTATATCTATATATTTCAACGTTGGCCAATGTGACGATGACCTACTTGACATTTTCTTCAGCTTCTTCCGTGAGTTCATAAATTCTCATGGAAAAAACATCAACAGCAGTCACAGTAGCAGTAGAAGTAACATCACAACGTCGAGAAAAATAAGAAGAAGACAATGGAAGGAGCTGAAGAAAAAGAGGACGACGACAAAGATGAAGAAGAGGTGATTGCACAAGTGTATATATATATATATATA
>JABMBR010004612.1:0-23018 GCA_018881525.1 Meteorus sp. PSUC_FEM 10030008
CATATATATATATATATATACGTATTTAGATGTACAAGAGGAAAGATATGAAAGCAATAAATGTTGGCTTTCGAATAAGAAGATGAATAATAAGAAGAAATGGACGAGAAGAATATTCAATTAAGATAACAGTGAGACAGTAAGATTTTTTTTTTGTCTTTTTGCGGTAATTTCAAACTCACGTTTTAGCGGCTTTGGGTTGCTCTGCTTGCGGCGTGACATTCTCCTTTCCTCTCTGCCATCACCAAATTAGCGTCAACATTACACAAACACACACACGATGATTATGACGATGATAATTGTGATGATGATGTTGATGAATTGGATAAAGGAGTATTATGTGTATTGTCTCAACGATACTGTCAGAGTATTGCCAATGAGACAAAAAATAAACACACGCGGGAAACCAATGAACAAATCAACGAATTCAAACATGAAGCTCGACTTTATTTTGCGCGCTGTGTCACCAACACGTTCGAATAATTAACAAGGACATGCGCTTTGGGGTGAGAATATTATCATGGGACAGAACAAGCAATGAATGATTAAGCTATGCGATGAGATTTATGTTAATTATATATTATATATATGTGTGTGTATATTTTCAATCGACACCGGTTAACACTATCATCATGTAATTGAGTTTTTATCTATTTTGTTGAAATTGCCGCGAGCATAATCACGATATGTGTATGAAAAACTTGATTATTGTATTTTATTTTATATTGTTTCATGTGATTATCATTTCGTTTAATTATTTGTTTGTTATTAATTTTGTTTGAATGGGTCGCGGCAAAATTTGAATAATTCTGCTCGGCACACCCACACTACACTATCCTTCGGCCGCTGTCAACGGGCAACTAAACAAACGCTCAGCGAAACAACGAGCCCCCCCTCTACTCAATATTGCGGCGTGACTACACTGTTGAATGGTGGGAGAAAAATACAGGAGTGGGGATAACATAACTCCGCCCATTAGACCAGTCAATTGGTATTAAAAGTCACTAAAATGGTTTACTAATTAACGTACGCCGGAAATTAGCCCATGAAATTATTGGGTTAATCCAAAGGGTTTTTTTTAGTTTTTCAGTTGTCTTAGCAGTTACATGGGGATTGGATATTCCAGAGGGGTAAATTGGTGTGTATTTATGGGGGGGATGATTTTTGTATGAGGTGAGTAGAGATGCGACTTCCGAATTGTCTGAGGAGATGAATTTAATTAGAAACATGAGAGGAGTGATTAGAACGCCATTTCGACTTTCTGTTTTTTCATCAACTTATGATGCAGGTGAACAGCAATTGGTCATCCAATGAATTCATTCGTGCAACTAATTAATTAATATTAAATAATATGATCGACTTTTGTCTAGAATTCTCCGATAATCTGAAAACAAAACGAAATATATTGGGATACTGATGATTTGTGTCCCACAAAACGAAACCTGTTGTGCCGACGTCGGTGTTCATTAATGCATGAGAGGTTAGGTCCATGGATCAAGAAAAAAAAAACGATTTTATTACAGATGGTGATTACATCGTGCCAATATTTTCTTAAGTCAACTATCAGATCGTCAGTACTTTCGGAATAACAATCGCGTCACGTGAAAAATCGGGGGTTCAATTGAGGTTATCGGATTCCCGGCATTTCTATCTCAATGTGGCCTAATTTTAACTCAGCGTTGATTGCATCGGCTATTTTTAATGATAAAATTTGGACCAGAGCATACCTCATCTCACGATCGTATCGGCTAATATAAATTTGCTTCAATAATGGCGAATGTTGTGAGCTCATTATTCAGTTTCAACATAAATTTGTCTTTCATAAATTAAAACTGTTGAGATTGTGCTGTAATATCTATAATCGTAGCAACTGACGAAGTAGTTTATGATATATACTGCACGAAAGATCACGACAGGTGTCTATAATAACATTTTATTATCCAAGATCAGGGTTAGATATCGTAGATAACGGTCACGGCAATATTCACGAGTGAATTATCAACAGTATACAACGGTGACATGGATGCCTACGTCATTTGAAAATTTCGAATCAACCTCTTATATTGAACCGATAGATGGCGGATGTTCATAGAATATTTGTCTATAGTCGGTAAGAGGTGATGCAACAGTCGGTAATGTGAGGTTTCTACTTTCTCATCTGTGCGTATGTGTACGATTAAGTAGCGACCCCATACACACAAACATTAAATTATAAATTGTCGATGAATCTATTAACTTCTTAGTCATCAAAACATTGCCTACTCAACATTGAAGAATCCGGACTTTATGCAGAATCAATGACATAATGCAAATTTTAACGGGAAATTTTCAATGATTCTTCCGCACCATTTTTATCTCCATCAATATTCATTTCCCTGTTCAGTTTTAGATGCTAGACGGAAAATGAAAGAATGAATAAATTTGCGGGAGGAATGCAAAACAGGTGATAACTATTGCAGATTTGTCCCCGAAAACAAAATGAATATTTAAATCCTCAGTTATATCCGTCATCGTTCTTTCTACATTTTATTCTTAGAATATAAACAGGGAATTTCTGTACTATCATACCGATGACGTAAACACAACGCAAGGTTATAATTATATACTGTAAGGAGTTTGAATTATCATGAGGTCGCTACCTGATATTTCGTCACATTAGTTTCTGAACAGCATCAACACACTCTCTAAAGAAGTATACACCTGTCTTCCTTCTCCAGTGCATCATTTATTTCGAATTAAATAGTAATTTCGTAAATACTCCAGGCATGAAACAACTCATGATAATTTACAAATCTGTTTACAACATGAACGCGGTTCTATTTTCAGACTTCCAGTTAAAACGCAGTTTATCTTTCCAACCAACCACGATAACGAAGGAAAAATAGAAAACACTCAAAATCGCTATAAAAGCTGATTGTCCTTGATAGATTTGTTTATTACCAAATATAATCAATTTTTACTGCCAGTGCCTATTAAAATGTTAATTACAGCATTAAATCTAAATCGATATCAAATCGATTAACAATACGTGGCTTTATCAACGACACTTAAAGTAAAGTAGATTATGGCATCAAACATAGGAGGGGCCCAATCCAACGAATCACTAATCGTGCTAGTTACAAAACCACGCTCTCGCGGTGTGACCCATATAAACACACAAACGTGTGTTCACGCATCAAGGGAATGATCCATTCGCACATGAAACGCTCAGCAGTCCTAACTGACTCAACATTGTCGTGAAAGACGTGCGATTATGTATCCAGCAGTAATACAAAATGAAACAAAAATTGGTATCAAGATTATCTACACGAAACACGCATCTTGATAATAATTCATCCATAAATAAATAAATTTCACGTTTGCAATCAAATAGAAGGAGTGGGATGAAATCAAAGAAGAAAGAAAGAAGATAAATATTATAAACCTTATCGTCTCTTTATATTGTTTACTTTCTCCAGTATTTTGACGAGTCGCGACATCATTAAGTTATCCGACACCCAAATTAATACTTCCAATCTAAAAATAAAAACGAAGAGACAATGAGACATATAAATATAAATATTAATTTGAATAAATAATTCTGTAATGTCATTTATTATCATTCATGAGTGTATCACAACTTACGTACACAATCATTGTATTTCCTGTTGATGATATGAAAAAATAGGATGATAACTATTGCATGCACGTCTCGCCACATACGCAATTGTTTCATATTCATTTTTCGCGTGATATTTGTGTGTGATATACAAACATTCCGTCTATATATTCATATTGGACTTCTGAACGCTCACAGTTTTGCATACATTTCAGAAATTAATACCATCATCCATTCGGTAGACGCGTGATCAGCAGGGAAATGTTCCAATTCCACGGATCACATAGTGACTTCGGATGTTGTGGCCTCGACGATAAAAAACCCACGAGTTGTAAATCACACTGTCGTGCCTCTCGTCTCATTTATATATACACATATGAAATAATATGTATATAAATATAAATTGCGAATGGAGGCGGGTGAATTGACTGCGTTGAAGAGTTGTTGAGCGTTTTGCTTCTTGGCTGTGGGGTTCCTCCCACAATAAATTATATACAGTCGTAAGACTGCCTGAATTGTTGCGTTAATTCAGCAAGTGAATCAATGAATTATTTCGTCTCATCTGCCCACTAAAGCGCAAAATTATTTTATGTACAGCAGTATATTGGGTTTATTGTCATCGTGAGACTAAAAAAAAAGATATTGAATTAGAATATTAATTTTTTTATTATGTATATTGGTGTGGATATTATTGTTGTTGAGTGCACAAAGATGATGTGGGTGAATGAACTCAAATGCTACGTTCTCATTGTGGTTGCAAGATTGACAGAGAACATGAAGAGTAAGAGAGAAAAATGTATATGTACCTATTTATATTGCTTTATTTTTTCTCACAAGGCTGTGGAGAATAATACGACGCAACAACGATGCACCTGTATAACAAAGAGAAAAAATATGCAACGTGTATATGAGTGGAAAATGACTGAGAGAAATTATGCAGGTTATTTTTCTTTGTTTAAAGAGAAAGAGAGAAGAATGGTTTACCTTTTACGTTTGTAGAAGTAACCAGACGAGACATGTAAAAACATTTGCATACGTTTATATACGAGTGTGTTTACATATTGATGATAATACACGCCGCAATTCTTTGTTGCACTCAAATTCTTTTGTATATAGATATTGAGAGAGTGAAAATTGATGCCAGTTGAATGTGTTTACATTGGCATCGGCAGCCAAATATTTCTCTCAGCACACAGGTGTGGTATGATCTCAGAGACATGATGACCACTCAATTTTTCGTCATAGATTTGTTTATTTAAGACGTTGGCGGTTGATGTTTGAGATCATTTTTTGGCTTCTTCGATAATCGTTGACGTCGCTCTGTATTTTCATACGTAGAATTAAACCCTGGTGCATTGCTTTGACGAAGTCGTTTGACAACTGATTTTCTCATTGATGTTTCAATTTGTTGTAATCTAATGCATTGCTAAACAGTCTCGTTAATGAATATTGTGAATATCTACATTCAGCTATTTATGAAAATAATCGGAGGTTATGAAATGCTCATAGCATCAATTATTGAATAACTACAGTTCATATTCCAGCATTTCTCTTCATCAACATTCTGAATGGATATCACAGACGATTCTCACAACAATCGCGTGATCCTGATCTTATCAAGTTCTCATTTGGAAAATTCTGAAAATGACTAAAGCGACAAATTCAATTTGACTCAATACCAATATCCAACATGACAAAAATTCCGTCAACATTTCTTACCACCACAACATCGTACCCCAACAAAAGAACAAATGTGCGAATTTATTGACGTCATTCCTCTGTGTTTGCCATAAAATATTCATCACGTCCAAGTTGCATCCCGAATTGGCTAATGAATATTTGGAGGCTCGTCTTGTACGAACACGAAAGAATAAAATAACAATAACAACAGCGATGATAATAATAAAATTGGTGGATTGGCTGAATGACAAAAACATACAAAGCTTACATGATATACTTTGCGCATGTCCACGTCGTGACTCAATATTATCAGAACAAATAAATAGAATGGCCAAATAATCAAATACAGATGCATCAACGTCTGTATACATAACACTGTGTTATGTCTCATTATTTTGCTATAGTACAAAATGGAACACAGCGCACTTGCATGACGCTTGGGGTGCGCCGTGACGCCATGACGTATCGAACGCTTCAATGCTCTACACGCGGGCTGACGTCACGATCACGGCCTCACTTGGACTGTGAGCACGTGAACAGCACGCTAGTGATCACGCACTCGTCAACTGACACATGAATTTCTATTGGTTAGTTGAAGCGAGCCCCTTAACGTTATTGGACAATCGTCAACACTCTGCATGATCACCACACACTACTCCATCGCAACACATCGTGTTGTTCGACCTGTGAAAGCTTCATTACTCTCTCGACCATCCGTGCAATATCATCATTTTCAAATATTAATTTTTTTATTTGCATTATTGTCAATTCAATGAGACTATTTCACATTTATTTTACACAGTGTAATTCACAAAATTGTTGAAAATTTATTTATAAATAATTATTTTCTTGTGCACATTGACTTTATGTGTGAATTAATTTTATTATTTCGCATCTGCTTTGTTTATTGTTGTGACGTGATTCAGTTATATTAGTTTTACTATTTATCATGGATTCGAATCCACTGTCACCACCAGCTTCACCGCAACTCAAACAGTTTCATGTGAGTAGTTTGATTTTGTTATTCAAAGCTTTTCTTGTATTGATATTTATTCCTCGAAAACTCTCACCGTTTTTTCATGTGTTGCCTGATTATTTCAAATGGTCAAGTACCGTAATATTTTGTTCACATGACTGTTAGTTTATTCATCAATTGCTTTGTTGTGAGAAGGAGAATTTTGTAGGCGTACGCGAGTGTAGTGCGTTTGAATTCACGCGCCACTGTAGTTCCATGACCTGCGGAATAAACTTCTGTAAATCCTGGGATTTTCTGTTTAATTTGTTGTCTTCGAAAATTGATAAATAAAATTATGAAGACATGAATGAGAAATTTTTCTTTGTTTACATTTATATTCGTTAGGGGGTTAGAAAAGAATTGAAAAATTTTTTGTGAATTTATTGTATAATCTCAAAATTTATTGTTTCAGTCCGAACCACTGCAATCATCATTTAGTGTTGCAGCATTATTGGGTGAAAAATTTTTATCAAATCACACAACAAATCTAAACGATAAAGAGCATCATGATACCCATTCTAATCTCCCGCCTACACCTCAACCGTCGGACACGGAGGAAGACGAACAACCACCGTGCAAACGTCGATGTACCGAGCAACAATGTGAATTAGCAAAGGTAAGAAAAATTACACCGGCAACTTATCGACTGTACCAATTCATTTAACTTCAATTTTATCATCTTGAAAATTTTCACGTTTTACCAACTGACAAAAATTCCAAACGCAAATATTTGCCTTATTCAACTTCTATTTCAAATTGACAAACCATTAATTCACACTTGAATTTTATTTCTCATTACAGCTATTGCTCGACGGTACACCACCACCAAGCCCCGAGCCGGCTCGTGTCTCAGTAATAATGCGCGCTAATCGCGACGGTACCTGTACTCCAGCAAATTTACCAGTCACGTCTAAACCAGTCATTGAAACACCACCGATTGTGCTGATCGTTCCACCTAACGACACGACAACACAACGTAAACCTGTGGCGGAAGGCGAGAACATATTGAAGAGCTTAAAATTCAAAATGAGTCTGCGTAAAGAGGAGATCATTGTTAATAGTAAGAATACTGATCGTGAGATCCAAAAATTACAACCATTGGCACCCAAACCCGCGCCGGTTACGATGGTCGCGAGTCTCCTAGGCACACCGATGGTTCTACCACGGACACCTCTACTCCTCGTGACATCATCAACAGTCGCAGCGACTAATAGTAATAACAGTAATAGCAGTAATAATAATAATAATAGTAACAGTTGCAGTAACAATAATACAATCAACAATGTAATAACCAACGCGAATGTCCGTCGTCGCGTTTATGAATGTGAATATCCTGGTTGTGGCAAGAATTATTTCAAATCATCACATTTGAAAGCTCATACCAGAACACATACTGGAGAGAGACCATTCCCTTGTCCATATGAAGATTGTGGAAGGAGATTTTCACGAAGTGATGAATTGTCAAGGCACAAGAGAACGCACACGGGTGAGAAAAAATTCGTTTGTTCTGTTTGCCAAAGGCGATTTATGCGAAGTGATCACTTAGCGAAACACGTTAAACGCCATTCGAGAGATAGAACGAAGTCTTCATCAGCCACATCAACATCATTGAGCAATCATCAAACTCATCATGTTAATTCAACATCATTGAGAGTGAATTTTCTTCCTGTACTCGCACCAAGGGTGTTGAATTCACCACAATTAATCTCACCTAGATTGACCGCGTGATAATCAAATATTCATCAATCTATAAAAATGGATTTCACCAGGTATTCACCAAATGGATAAGAAAAATAGAAGTGCGTCTCATTATTTACTATGTGGCGCCAACTATTTGTGATGATAAAAAGTTTGAAATTGATGTCGACATTGTGCACACACATAAAAAAAAAGATATGTCGACGCTTTTTTTCTAGTCGTCTGTAAATTCCCTCGCAGGTTGGATCATTGAACACTTGAAGATATATCGTGAAAAACGAGCAAAAAATAGTTTATCTTCTTTTTTTTTGTATAAGAAGAGTACCTTCTTCAATCATAAATATTATATTTTTCTCTTTGATCTTACCTTACGTACCTAAACAAATGTGTGTCTCTGTGATCTCTATAGGGCGTTATATATGCTCGTGACTTATATGAAAAGAAAAATGAAATAATTATCAGAGTATTTATTTTTAAGACCACGGGTTCACGTTGTAAATTTTCATTGTATCATTTATTGACTTCTGTTTCTTAATATAGATATAGATATATACGAACCCTCTCAATTGAATGTAAGACTTGTCACAGACTTCTTTTGTACATAATTTAATATCAAAAAATATACATAGACTTGTATACTTTCGTAAAAGGCGACAATTTTTTATTTAATCCTCTCATAAATTATTCCATAATCAACTTCAGCAATACATACATATTATTCATATGTACAAAAATTTATAAATAATTTGATAGACACAAATAACCTCTTTATATCATTGTCTGCCAATCTCCTTTTGAATATTTTATCGCATGTGGACACACTAATTTATAATTTTTTCCGCACTCTCCTCTTATCACACGATGTACAGCGCTTTTTTTGTTCAATATTTCTTTTATCGTGCACGTTTTGGCGCCGGGCAAGGTCGACTTGACGAAGCGAGAATGTGGCAAGAATCATATCGGGGCCAGTCAACTGAAGGAGTGCAATACTTATGGGCGTTGAAAACATTGACACGTGAACGAGGGATGTTAAGTCTACTCAGAGTTCAATTTGAATTCGTGACATACCAACTATTGCCACGAGAACACCAAGCCTTCATGATATATTCATGATAATAATAAGAATAAAGAGACAACGTGTATTAAGTTGTTGGAGTTTGTGGATCTAGGGGGAATTATGGATGCGTATGCCCCTCGTTGTCAACATCAGAACGAGGACGCAGTTTCGTACGCGAATAAGTTTTCCATCACGCGACGATCCGTTCCAGTTCACATGTATATAATGTAACATTGGTAATCAGTAATTCAACTCATCAATTACTGATTCGAATTGCGTTCGTATCCACCTTGTTTTGTCCTTTCCCTTATCATTTACAATTTCATTTCTCCCCTCTTCATTTACATTTGCTATTTTATCATGTAGTCCATCCTGTTTTAACATCTGTAAATTACGCATTCGTATCATTGCTCGTTCTTTACTTAATTAAACTGTATCAGTTCAGTATTTGTACTATCAATATTTATTTTTAGGTTAAACATGAAGCTATAGAACAAAGAAGGAAGAAAACGGCAAAAATTGAATGCGTACACCAGCATGACCTTCGACTGTATCGGTAAAATTATTTCAATTCTGTTGACACGTGCATTGTTCGAATGACGTTTGATGAAAGCTCAAATGTTTGGTCACTGTATGTATCAATCCATGTACATAGGCGGAATTAATTATTATGATAATGAATGATATGGGATCGATGATGGCGACTTATTGTCAATTATAGAATTCAAACAAAATTACAGATCGATTTAATTGTAAGATAAAGTGTAGTGATACGTGTCAAGTATCATGTTATGAAGCAGATATTCGCGTGATGATACATATACATAAATTAATTTTTACATATGTCATGATAATGTTATCACGCGGGCATTGGATGACAATGACATGAGAGGCGTAATGTTGTACAATAGATAACAACTAGACCGGCGTGGCAAGACGATCGTTCATATTCATATCGTATTCTTTATATCTTACAATGTTAATAAATGGAATTTCCAACCTCAAATTCATTTTTGCAATGATACATATAAACTTCATATGGCTTACGCAATTGATAAATCATTTTCATCATATGTGTCGTTTCGATTGTCAATTAATTAATGCAATTGACAGCATAATTTATCATTGTGATACGTAGAATTATCAGAAGCTCAGTGACTCGTAGGCGTGAAGTTATTCGCAGTTTACGCCTCTGCATTTTGCGCACGTGTTGAGTTTCCTCGTTATACACGTGTCTTCAATTTTGTTTTGTCCTTTTCACGGGTGTTTCCCGTCGACCTGCGTTGTTAAAATCTTTCGCTTCAATGCAATTCTCAATTTGATCCACAATTTACAATTCTTTCATTGGACCCTGGGTACAATTATTCTACACCAGGTGAATAGTTTTTCTAGCTGACGAAACATATTTTATGCTTGCATCAGCCAAGGATGAAATAGACAAGGATCGCGCAGGACCGGTAGATGACGTAAATTAGCAAGTCGGTTGCCAATACTTTTTTGCTGGTCAATCATTACGATTGTTCAATAGATTAGAATGATGATGAGATGGAAAAGTATAAAGATGCAGTCATCTGAGTTCATCAATGTCATCGTCGTTGTCATTTCTTTAATTTTTTACTCACATCGATGAATATTTATTGATTTCACAGGATTGCATGTCGACAGATTGATGTTGATTTTACTCTTCCTCATCGAATTTCACATATTTAATGAGAATATCAACTTCCGTAATTCATTACAGAGAGAACAACTGGTACAAATGTTCTACTGACTCAGAATTCACTTCAGTTTCTGTAATTCTGACGCACGCCACTTGATCAGAGTTACCACAGACTTCTTCATGATGATTTAAACGCACGAACGTATTCAAAGATGGACTCTGGTCATCGATAATTTATCTCACCTGCGAAGAAATGAATCGTTTCCTTTATTTTCATATCCAGATTCAGCGTTACCATCGAGTTCCTAGAATGAACTGCATAGCTCACATGATTTACATTATTCATTGAAATATTCTTATGTAGGAGTAGTTCAGTGTCGAAGGATTCAATTCTCTCTCTGCTCACAATGGCGTTTCCCTTGACCTTTCGTAATGAGAACAAGTTACCCGAGTCCAGTTACTTTAATACTTTCATATGTCAATAGGAACTTGCATATGGAATATTCGTGATCGTAGACATTAGAATATTGTCATTCATCAATTACAGAATAATGAAGTACTGTTGAATACTCACTCGCATTCTATAAATCGAGACATCGATTCAAATCAAATTAATCATAATCTTGGGATTCGAAATTCTCAATAATAAGTAACACATATCAATTCATTTATCACCATTTATAATATTTCATTCATTCCAACATTTTGGCTTCATCTCCGAGGAAAAAGGGAGTAAAAAAGATACACATATAACAGCGCTCTTGTTGTGTGTAACATTTCAATATCTATCGAAAAATACGAAAATATGAGTCTTGCAGCTTATAAATATTCAAAATGCGACAACAGCTTCATAGAAAAAGTTATCAATCTCTCTATATCGTTTTAATAGTGGAAAATTATTAGAAATTTCCAGTGTCTCCAACTCTGATTCACGTTGAGAGAACCATCATTGCGGATGCATCATGGAAGATTGGAATATATTTATATGTACATATCATCACTCAAGTTTCGATGTAGTTTGCAAAAATACATTGAATTAATTTCTTATATTCTTCTACAGAAGAGTATTTTGTCATTAGTCCGAATTATAGTCACGTCATTCAATTAGTCAATATGTCCAAACTGAACGAACTTATCAACGGAGTAGTGCCGATGCCAAGCTCACATTTCCATCCAAAAATTAAATTAACGTGCTATCAAAACTTGAGAGATGCAATATATACATATTGATATATTCTACAATCGACATTAGCAATTTACTTCGTGTGGAATTTTTTCGATTGGTCATTTGCCATGTCGTAGAGCATTTGACATGGTTTGAAGGCTTCACCATAATGGCTTTGGAACTCCTCCATTTTCTTCACAAGGTTACCTGCTCCATAATAGTCAACCCATCGGAATGGTCCGCCAGTGAATGGCGGGAAGCCAAGACCGAAGACAGCTCCAATGTCACCCTCGAGCTGAAAATAATTATGAAATAATATGTCATGATTAATTCCATCTCTCTATTGGTTCAATTATTCCATCATGGACAGACTTTCATTTATTATGACCAATGACATAAAGGAGGCTCACCGGATTTGCGAGAATTTTCTCTTCTAGACATAACACGGCCTCATTGACAAATCGTGTCACCATTCTCATTTGACGATCTGCATCTGAAGTGCTTCCTCTTGGCTCTGAACTGTATTTTTTAATAATATCGAGTGCTCCTAAATTAACATCTCGATCTTTCCGACCTGCTTCATAAACATAAATGCCTTTGCCGGATTTTCGTCCAAGAAAACCAGCTTTCACCATATCACTCATAATATTCACATCGCCACCTCGGAAACGACTGCCAAGTTCTTTGGCCAAATCAACGCTGATATGTGCACCAACATCAATGCCAACTTCGTCGCAGAGTGTCGTTGCACCAACTGGAAAACCAAATTGCTTTGTCAATTTGTCTAATTGCACAGGATCAACACCTTCTTGCAATAACCTGAGTGTTTCTGATAACATTGCGCTCAGAATTCTCGTGGTATAGAATCCTGGACCATCTCCAACAGTAATAACAACTTTGCCTTGTTTCAAGCCCACATCTATCGCTGTTTTGATAGTTTCCATAGATGTACCTTTATGTGTGATAATTTCTAACAGTTGCATTTTATCTACCGGTGAGAAATAATGCATTCCAATAAGTTTATCTGGTCGACCACTTCCAGCAGCAATTTTCGTAATTGGAATTGCTGAAGTATTCGTCGCTACGACACAGTGTGCTGGAGTGTTCGCCTCGATTTCTTTTATTACCTTATGTTTGATTGCGAGATCTTCGAACACAGCTTCGATGACTATATCCGAGTCTTTAAAGTCCTTATAGTTCAGTGTTGGAATCAAATTCGACATTATTTTGCCCTTTTCAACAGTACTAATGCGCTTCCGTTTCAGAGCTTTAGTAAACCCATTTTGTATTTGACTAACACCTCGATTGAGACCAGCATCACTTGTATCTTTCAATACGACGGTGTAACCCTTGTCGATGCTCACTTGAGCAATACCAGCGCCCATTAATCCAGCACCAACAACAGAAATTTTTTTTACTTTATTTGACGGTGCACCAAATCGATTTTTTTTACATGCCGTTTGGCCGAAGAAAAGACTGATCAATCCTTTTGCTTCAGGTGTCACCGCTAATGAAGCGAAACCACGCGACTCAGCTTCGAAACCGGCAGCTATACCTTTATCCAATCCAGTACGAATCACTTCGAGGATTTTAAGGGGAGCTGGATACAGACCATTAGTCAATTTCATAACTTGGGCTTTGGATCGTTTGAACACTTGGTCTTTGACGAAATCGAACCCAAACGCCCAATTCATAACTTTATCGGTGATTGATCTCGGACTTCGATCAATTTTCAAGTTTCCTTTAGCAATGTCTTTGGCAGTTTTTATTGCAATTTCTTCTAGATTAAGCATTGTGCTGAAACATAGAATATAAATTTCGTATTGACTGCTGTTCGTGATTGAAAAACAAAAGGTATGATGATTATGGTAATTACTTGACTTCAGGTGTTGAAGCACCAGGTCCAAGACGATCAACCAAAAGATCAACAATACCAAATTTTTTCGCTTTGTCAGCTTTCAACATCGAACCTGTCAAAGTCATTGTCAACGCATTGGGAAGTGATGTGATTCTAGGTAATCTTTGGGTACCACCACCACCAGGGAGAACACCTAGCTTCACTTCAGGTAATCCTAATACCGTTTTTTTGTCTTTGACAGCTAAACGATAGTGACAAGCGAGTGCAACCTGTATCCGGGAATAAATTACTTGTTACGATAACGGAAAACTATGGAAATGGCCGTCAATAAGACTGATAAGCGGAAAAAATTACCTCCAAACCGCCACCTAAACAACTACCATTGATTGCTGCGACAATTGGCTTTTTAGATTCCGCCATGGAATTGATGATGTTTTGACCTTCTTTAATAATTTGATAAGCTTCATCTTCAGTTTTAACATTTTGAATCATACCAATATCTGCACCCGCTATAAAACAATCTGTTTTACCACTGATTAGTACCACGGAATTTACCGCTGGATTCGATTGAATCTCATTCAGGAGACTCTTCATTTCTGTCATAACTTCGATACCCAAAGTATTCACCTATATAAGGAAAAATTGCCGGATGAATATCAAACGCAATTCCATAAATTGAATTATTTATGTGATACATTACCTTGACCCCGGGTGAATCCAGGGTAATGACTGCCACATCGTCGACAATTCGGCATTTTGTGTGTTTTTGGGCTGGAGCAGTGGCCAAATTTCGTAGAGAAGTAGAAATAACTGTCACAAAAAAATTGTATTACACACCGTTTTATCAGCTGTTCATCGTTGAAAAGTGGATCATCATCATCATTACAATTCATGATTTTTCAAAATGTTCGATTTAAAAGGAAAAAACACAGCGAATATCAAAGTCAGGAATGAAATTCAAATGCTGAAGGAAATGGAACACCTTCAACATTCACTTTTTTTTATTTTTCCTTTTATTTTTCCTTAATTATCAAAAGACAATTTGATAATGCACAAAATCAACAATCAATAATATTCTTCAATGGGTACAAAGGTTAATTTGTCAACATAAACTCTGTGCACAATTTTATATGTATCAAACTTTACATTGAGGGGTGATTGCAAAAATACATAAAGTTAGATTATGAATGGAAGGTGCTGAATAAATAAATAAATAATTACCTCTATGTGTAAGATAACACCGTTTCTTTGGTGAAAATCGAGTCATTGCCCCTAGAATTCTGCAACTCGCCATATTTCAGAATATCTTTTCTACTGAAAGATACTGTCGGTGTGTTCAGCACTTTTGTCGGCAACGACGGGCCCAGTCAGTAAAGAAAAAAAATTGGGAAAAAAAATAATGAAATAAAGAAACTGTAGCAAAGTAGTATGACGCATGCGCATGACTCTCGATCAAATTCAAAATGAATTGAATAATCAGTTCGAAATACGATGTCGATTCTATAATATCCGACTGTAAAACTGTTCCTGATTCTTGTATTGAGAATAAAATCGTCTTATTACTGAAATATAAAAGAAAACTGCATTTGTTTTGCCGTGTAATTCACATCCCCCCTTCGAATTTTTGAAACATACAAGAAGCACATTCGAACGGTCGATTTCGGAACTAATCAAATTGCCATGAAATTTGATTGACTCATTTTTACAAAATGAAATTCTTCCTCAACAATTCTTGTTCCATCACAATAAAAAATTGAATATAACAATCTACTTATTTCCAAAAACAGCTCATTCCTTGATTTATCCAGTTAATTGAGTTCGACAATAGACACAGATCACATCTACTCAATCGATATTGCATGTCTCTGCAGAACCTCCAACCCGCCGTAGAATTATGAAAAAATTCATAGGTTAGGGCACATCAATTTTCATTATACTGCCCTGATGGGCATTTATAACATCGTAGTGGGGGTACTTTAAACCCATGGAAATAATGCAGAGTGGGCGACAAAGGGGGAAGGTGAAGAATTGCTGGTTTCTGTTGTATGTAGTATCGCGCCGGCTGCGCAAGAGCAGCCTCGCTAGATCTAGAATATTTTTCTCATGATAATATGTGTAACCCGTGGTAACTGACAGTTCATTTGCGGTGCATCAACGCTCGGTTGTGTTGTCGGCACGCGTTGCAAGCTTTTTTTTTAATTTCATCAACAATTCACAAAACTTAAACACTCACAATACACAAACACAAACATTAAGTGCATTTATGATTTACATTTCCAATCAAGGTACTAAAGAAAATATCTGAACATTAAATAAATTCATCGAGTGAGAGGGATTACATGAAGAACAAATTGATTTGTGTATGTTCGGGTTCTACTTATGGTAAGCGTTAAAAAAATCAAACAATCATTCAACTTTTCATTCCAGAATTCGAAATGAAAGACGAGAGAAGAAAAATGTTCAATAGAAAGTCGTGAAGTTAATTGACAATCATATTCTATGATGAATTGATAAATCCCCAATGATGATGGCATTTAAAAAAATGTTTGTCACACACCAGTGAAAGTTACAACACTTGAGAACAAAGCACACAAACCTCTGTGTTAGCAACAGAGTGTGTCGTTTATTCGTCTCCTGTTCTCTGCCATTGCTAATTCCGATACCGTTCGAATAATGCCAATAGACATTGGCTTTGTTCTTCCATGACTATTCGTCGATTAATCGATCATACAGATACATTTGCTGCATTTATGTTGCTTGGATAATCGGCTGCTGAAAGAAACAAAATAATGTCTGTGTTTTTGTGATTGTTGGGTGTGCCATCATGAAACACGAGCCGGTTTGTTTGAGATCATACACTCCTCGTTGCCCTTTCACCAGAAACGAATTATTTTCCAATGGCAGTGCTAATGAAATGGAGATACAATATAGACTGATGTATATATTCACATAGATACACGTGAATCAAAATAACGTTTACATCTAGTTGTGTATTTACTTTTGTTGCTTCTTCGAAGCAAATATCGATTTATTGGTGTATGCTGGATTCAAGTTCTCACGTTCTATTTTCTCTTATTTTTTCTTCTCTATTCCTTCTTCTTCTTCAATAATTCTTTATTTTTGCTCTTGATAACTGTATTCTCTATATCTGAGCGTGTATCATCACTTCCTGATTGTGTCAGTGTTGAAATTATCAATTTCAACATCACTCACAATCTTTTTCGCTTTCGATGAATCATATGAGAAAAGAGAATTTATTCGTCAATTCTTTTATCTCCTGTGTGGTAGAGTTACTGATGGAATTCCAATTCGATGCTTGCAGTTTTTTTATTCCTGTAATTTTATTTAACGATAAAGGGAATTTGGATTTAAATGACGCTTTGCTACAGTGGCGTTCAGACTATCGAATTTTCATGGGGGTGGTCTGTTCCGGTTCCGTGACTTTACTATGATGATGCGCTCTGATGTGTGCAATTTCATTGCCAATCGCAATTTTTTTTCATTCTTCCATCGTTCTCCATTTTGATGGTTGAATTACACTCGAGAGAGATAAATAATTCACCAAGTGTTATCTCACAGATGGAAATTCAATTTATGATATCAATGGTTTTCAATTCATAACACAAATTGATCATTAAAAAAATTTTTTTACTCTACATTAACGATGTAAATGATGAACGCAAATTAGTGTTGATATCGTTGACAGCCGTGACAAGAATAAAAGAGATTAATTGAACAATTGAATAATCTCAGAGTGATATTTTTATTACACTTTAACTCGAACAAAAAATTCGGTTATTGTGTGTCGTAATGAAACAGTTGATGCAGGTTCAAACTTGAACATGCAAATGACACCTTCCGGGTCGTGAATTTCTGGTTGGTATGAGTCAGCCATTGTACTGAAATTCGTCGTCGTCGACGTTGTGAAGCCATACATATAATTAACAGCTTATTTTCATCATACGGAAAACACTGGCAAGCCAACTGTGTACATTGCGATACTCCATATATCAAATTTCATTATAAATTCACAAACTGGTGATCTAGAATTGAACAAACACATCATTTTATGCATCGAATTACTTCGTTATTAGCATAAACATGAATCAAGTGGATAAAATAATTTTTTATTTATCATTTAATATTTTATATGTGGATGAATTTGGTGTGTAATGGAACATTCAGACAGTGTTCACAATATCGCTTTGACTACGATGACTTTCACCTCAATCGACACGTTCGAAACTTGTTGACCCCGCGCGACTATTCACATGCAATGTATTCATTGGCATATTCAGTTGAATGATAACCTCAAAATTCCACAAATAATTATCAAACTACAAAGTACAAGGGAAAACATTTTAAGATAAACTTTGACTATCTACTAACGGCAGTACAAAAATACTTTCTGAATTTCATTTTCATTATATTGAATAACAAAAAGTTTCATAAATAATTTTTCTCTATTGTAACATACCACAACGATTTAACAAAATTTCATGAGCATGAGGAAAATTCATCAAAGATAAAAAAACATCAGGTAATGAATGATATTCATAACTAAATCGAATAACAACTCGTCATACGACGTCAATTGCAAAAATTTGTAAATAAATTTCCCCAGGATGTCTCTATCATACAAGGAAGGAAATGCTTCCCCGTTGTCTTCTCCAACTGCCTCATTTTTCTCTTTCCTCTCCACATTCATTCATTTTATCTCGATTAATTCATTTACGAACAAATTTATCGCCTGCATAATTAACAATAATAAAGGAAGCAGTTGGGATTGGGAAGGCCATTGTTGGATATGAAGAAAGAAGGAAATGGAAATAAAAATGCGAAGAGGAAAAATTGGTGAGATGATCCCTAAGGGGCTTTGTTGTAGTCGGTCGACGTCCGCCGGGTTGTTCACCCTACTGCGCCTCGCATTATATCATATACCTGGCCATCTTCAAGGCCGGAAGAGTGTTATCAATCCCGCTTCGTTGCACTTGATAATATAAATTTTTTTTTTCTCCCATTCACGTCAGGTTAAACATCAAGTTGCACAATGTTGTCATTCATGCAGGAACATTAACCACTTTCCTTTTTTCGCATATACCAAACTCACCGTTTCATTCATTTTTTATTTTCTCTCTTTAATACACGAAAGGACAAATAATTCTCAACTGTACATGTTTTTGTGTGGGTATAAGATCTACAGTCGTCATCAGTCTCAAGCGACCCTTACATCGTTTCTCGTTGGCACACGACGTAGCCTTGTATTATTGATTTTTTCCACTCCTTCACGCGACAAATTTATCAGAGGGGAATTCTCGTTCGTTTTCTTCTTTCTTTTCTCATTTTTACACATTTGGCACAGCTCACACTCTTCATTTTCATTCATTGCCAATAGACAATATTTTAATCCAATTATTTATTGACAACGGTAATATTGTCACGATTTATTATTTTATCTCTGTATGTCAACATTGATACTTCCTCAATTTGGAATCAGGAAAAATATTGCTGTATCGTAACATACGTCTAACGACAAACTCATTATTTAACACTAAACAAATCGCAGATTATTTTTTATCACATTTCAAAAAACAATTCTACTTGTTAATGCTAAAATGAATAGATAATCAACATTAACAATTTTAAATATTCCGAAGTAAATGTATTCGTCAATTTATAATCCACACCAAAAATTTTTTATCATATCTACAAAAATAACAAAATAATTCACCACAAAATTAATCACAAATTCGATAAAAATAACTCGTCAAATCAAATATTCATCCAAAACTACAAACGAATAGGCAAAAAAGGGGAAACACCTGAAAGGACATTAGATTAAAAAAATTGATTGAATTCATAATGGCATCCGGTGTCGGTTGCAATTGCAACGATTATTGTTGGTTATAATTTCCACATAGAATGATCATGATAACGCGCTGGAGGGAAAAGAGAGTCGAGAACCACCAGCACCTGGTCTGATCTGTACATGTTTACTTCTATCTTTCTTGTTTGCAACAACGCCCTCTTTTCTCTCCATACTTTGTATTACCCTGTCAGTTTACTCTTTCTGATTCCACACCATGGTCTATTCAACCGTGCGCGCGCGCGCGCGTATACTCTGCATATTTTTCAACTGCGTGTGTCCATGCCAGGCCATTATGCACAGACACATGCAGTATAAATATGTACTGGGTATATAATGTGTAAGGCCTTTCTGCACGATCACAATTCGTGCACGTGCCCCACTCTCTACTTCAGCCCATTCGCTCATTTTTTTTTTTCCCGCTCTGCTTTCTCTGTTTTATTTCAGGGACAACGTGATGAAAACACACATGTGTTCCAATGCGTGTTGCATATTCTCATTAATATATTCAATCGATTGAATAGACACACACACACACACTGTGATAAATAATTACAAATATTTCAAATTGTCCAGACATTGAGATATGAGAGAGAGAATAATTTAATCGTGAAAACATATTGGAAATTCACAATTGAATTGATGAAATACGGGTTTTCATGTAAATACTGTTGAATATTTTCTATGAACTTCAACTGTTCATAATTATTTTATTGTAATGGAATATTTTGGTGCGCTTTGTTTGATGATCAATTACGAATATTTGAATTTATTCTAGTGACATAGGAATGATAATGGAACTACTGAATTTGAAATGAATATCAAATATTTTGATTCAATTCCGTCGGTATAGTTGTGTTGAATGTAATGGAGAGAGGAGTTGTTATAAGTTTGTTCAATGCAATATAAATGATGAGATAGTGTGGATAAAGTTGTGAGTGATGTCATGGGAACGTCTGTGTAAGAAGGAAAAGGGAAAAATAATAACTGTGAAGAAGACACGTGTGCCACGTGTACAGACAGTAAAAACACTTACCTGAATCTTCAATTCGTTTCGTTTCCCGCAACATTTGGACATTTGAGCACATAAATCTCATGGTGAAGAGGACAGAAAGAAGAGAGCTACTTGTAAACATATACAGTAGACGCTATAGACACCAAGTGCTATGAGAAAAATATAAACAAAGACAGAGGGGTTGTTTGTGTAGTATTGTCGGCAACGTCATGCATAAGCGTCAGCTATATTGATCGTGTGCTTGTGGCCTTTTGCTACGGGGGGTTGGTAATAAGCAATCGACGCATCTGGACATCACGTGTTACACCCTAATTTTCCCTTTTTACATTTCGTAAATCTTCATTATTTGATGGAATAAAGTGGGAAATGTTTCGTGTACAAAAGTTTTTGTAAAAAATTGTTCCTGGTGCCCATTTTTCCATATTTTTTAACCTCTGTTCATCAATTTATCAAATTTTTCATGCGGTTACTTATTTTAATTAAATTAGTCATCAGTTCTGGTTGGATTTAAGATTCAAGTGCTGTGAGAGAAGGGGAGTTCATACCAAAATTTATTTTCATGTAACTTCAAATGCAGTTTGTTGACTTTGGTTCTGGAGTTGATTCTGTTTTGAAAGAAAATACGAAATAAATTTTTCTTTCGTCAAAATTCTCCAATTTTCGAACACTTAAACATTGATGTCAATTTGATGGCTGGATATTCATTTAAAATTGGATATTTTCAACGTTTGATGGTGTTGAATAATTAGACGACAAGAGAATGAGGTGATGGTGAATGAGAGAGGAAAGATAGCAGCTGTGTGTGACTATGTGTACTTAAAAATAAATATAGAGAATTCGATGGTGGAAGGCCCCCTTTAAGCTCTCTCGTTTCAGAATAAAAAAAACCACGAGGAGGAGGAGGAGGAAACAAAAAATGAAAGAATAAAGTGAGAGAATAAACGCTGCTTACCACTCTCTTTTTTTTTCCTACATCTCTCTGCTTCATCAAAGGGTTCTCAATATTTTTTTTTTCTTCTTCGCTTCTTTTTTGGCTCTTTATATCAACTTCTATATCATTTTTTTATTCTATGCCTGGAAGTTTCGTGTGAAATGAAAAAAATACCAAAACAATTGTACACAATGATATTTCATGTTGACAGTTTTTTTTTTCTTTCCATAAATGTTTTGAATTATGAAAATGCCAAACTGTTATTAAGATGTTCTCTGAATTTATGAGTGTGCCTGAATATTTTTATTCCATCTTCTTGAAAGTCAAGTTTTTGTACTGGGAAAATTATTCTTTGTTTCACGTGCAATGAGTTTTATTCATTTTGATTGTTGAGCTTTTTCATCAGGTTATATTCTCCATTTCTACTGCATCATTATTTTTTTCGTGCACATTATTCTCCATGGAGAATATATTTTATCACATATAGAAATGTATAAAATAAGCTCTCACCGGTTGAAAGTCAACTTTTATCGTCTGAACTTTTCGTAGTTGGAAGTTTAAGTTTTTCAAAAAAATATATGCACGCGCTTCCGGCAGTTGGAAAACTTTTTCACGTGCTTTGAATAACGTAGAAGAATAATGTCCAATTGTGCTTCTGAATGTGGAGCGTATTATAATGATATATTTTCATTCAATTATCCGGTGAGAATTGGAATATCTCCATGAACATGATCCCGTTGGATATTCAGAATTGCAAAATTATTTGGAAATAGTTGGAAAATTTAGTCGTGAAGAATTAATAAATACGGAAAATGTTTTCTCTTCTCTGGTTCTCTTCATCCTCATCATTCTCTTTATTTTTTATTTGAATGAAGTTGAAATCGATACATTCCGTTTTTTTATCATTGCTGAGTAATTTTCATACCTCAACATTTTTTCTCTCAAATGCAACAATCAAAAAATCATTCAAATGTCATTGAATGATTTTTGGCATATTGAAAAAGTGATTGAACAAGGAACAATTGTTCATGGATAGTGTCATGGTTGAGTTTGAATCCAAATAATAACCCTGAAAAATAATTTCATCTCTCGGCACGTTAAAAATTATTCCATACATCCCATTAGTATTCCATCGATACACAAACAAATTCCCCCCATGAATTTTTATTCGGAACCACAATACATTTTACGATTCCCCATAGGCAATTTGAAAATCTAAAAATAAAATTCATGTCCCGGAATATTTTCAATTGTGAAGTAAAGAACAAAAGTCGATATCTATGCTCGAGATATGAAATAAAAACGAAACAACAATATGCAACAGTTAATAAAAATAATTTGAAACATTTGAAAATTTATAAGACAAATAACGAAGATCAAAAAGTAGGACGAAAAAAAAATAAATAATCCCAGATATTTCTGATACTGCAAATTCATATTCTCTCTCTCTCTCCCCCCCCCCCCCCCCCCCCCCC
>JABMBR010004613.1:0-23016 GCA_018881525.1 Meteorus sp. PSUC_FEM 10030008
TATGTATATATAATTGAGAACCTCTATAACCACCTTGATGCATAATTCGCCCACGAACGTTTCGTAAACTGTTGGAATATTATTTATTATTATATTCAACTTTTTATATCTGTATTTCATCGGTGAAAAAAAAATTTTATATATTCATTCAATTAATTTGCATTGGGGTTGTGACAATTGGTAAACGGAATAATCGATATTGAATATAATACAAAGAGGGTGATTCATTTGTGTATATATGAGAAGGTTCAGTCACCCTATATTCATATTTACATCGGGTTCTATTAGATAATTCATTTTTATTTCTTTTATATTATTCAAGCGTGCTATGCGTCATGAGTCTTAATAAGTCATATTGTTTCACCTGTGACTGTGGCACAGTTATTTTATTCGAATTTCACACGTGTTGTTTATTGACAAAATAATGTTTGTAATTTAGTATTGTATAGTGGAATGAAGATCTATTGAATGCATCAACAATTACTCCATTGCGAATAGTATAAATATTGTAATAAAAATAAATGTGAACACGATGAATTATCGACTCATTTGTTAGCGATGGTCTGCTAATAGTTTGGGACGTAGAAACACTTTGATGATATAGAGTAAGTGCGGTAGGGAAAAGTGTGTGTGGAATACACTTGATATTACAAGTCAAATTACAAGTGAATATGCGGAACGAAATGAAGAAGTAATGAAGCATAGCTATTTATTTGTCATGAAAGTATGAATGGAGAATGTTATTTTTATACGATTGTTTCTCGGTCATTATATTAGTTTTTATTCAATTTTTATTCACCGATGGTAGCCACCATTATGACGAGAGGGAGTATACAAATGGCCAGAGCATGTGAACGACACATTATTGATTGTCCTCTGACAATTTCTAGCCGCACGGCCCTGACTCGTCTCACGACACGAGGATCAAGTCGTTACAGATTATCGATCGATAGATGCTTGATCGTGCTTTAACGAAGAAAAAAAAATAGAGAAAGACATAGAGTCAAGCAAGGACATGAATAACATCGGATTTAGATGGTGGAGAAAAAAAAAATGAATATTTATTTTTATTTCATATTGATAAATGTGTCGTACGAGGTTTTTTCATTGTTATTTATATCATGTCGATGCTGTTGATCGAGAATAAATTTAAATCGAGTTTTGATAGAATATCGCATGGCATTTGCGCATTGCGCTACCCTCAAACTCTCGTCGTCCATTGGCGACTTTTCTAGGTCGAGTTGCTCAAGTTTGATATTTGTGAAATTACACACTTAATATTTTAATGTCAGAAAATGTATTTTCATAATGAGTAGACGATATTCAGCGATATAAAAACGATGCTTTTACCAGTTTAAAACTTTTTCTGTATCTATTCGCAGGTCTATACCAAAACAAAACGAATTTATTCTCAGTGTCAATAATTGGATTACACGTGAATTCGATTTCTTGCCACTGCAGTAGCGTCGGCGAAACCGTATCGTATCTGTATGTATATACAGAGTTGCAATTTTCCTTCTCACTACTCGATACTTCTGTTTCCTTTTTCTCCGTAACCCTGGTTTCAAATTGTAAATTGAATTAACGCGACGGAATAGGAATATGTGGCAATTGGAGCGCAACGAATAGAGAAATATCGAATGAATTTGTTGGAGATAAAATTGGAAAAAAGAAGAATGAACGATGTTATTAATTTCATATGGGAGGTTGATATCGTAACGAATAATATTGGAAATTGTTCAGAAACAAGAGACGTTAAATACAGCACGTGCAGTATATCGAATGCAAAATATTCTTTGTCCTCGATTGCATGTAACAATAACCACATTGACAATTCATCAATATTTGGCATTTCATTCCACGACCTAGTGCTCATTTGTGTAGCTCCATTTGATAATTTATCATATCTCAATCATTTCATATTTTTGTTTGCAGATATAATTGATAGCAGGTGGCGATAATAAAGATGGGCTCTTGCAGCGTGTACTTTTCTCAGCTCCGAGCGATGCTCGTGAGGAATTTACTGTTGAAAAAACGAGAAAAACGAAAGACTACTGCGGTGAGTGACAATTCTTCACACAGAATATATTTTTCCTTTCTTCCGATTCAATAAAAATTTGCATCCTTATTCAGAATTTTTCCTCTCATTTCTATTCACACAACGGAAATAAATCCCAGCTAAAATTTTTCCACTGCTTCAATCTTATGTAGCACTCCGGAACGTCATCGGCTAAATCAATTATAACAAATAAATCAGATTTATTTATTTCACCGGCTTCAGAATAAATTCAATATCAAAGATATGATTGTAACCAACAGTACCCTGCATTTTTATAATCCGAATGCATTCGATGTTCGCCACTGTCATCAGAGTTTGCGCAACATGTGGTACTGAAAGAAATGAACATGAACAAAACAAGTCGACATATGTCACATATATATTTGCATATCTGTTTATGTCAATTACAATTTAATGTACGTGATGAAGATACATGCGAGCTTGGATTAAAATGCGACATGAAGATTTAAATTGCGTTGAGAATATAATTAATAGTATGATTAATTATACAATGCCAACTATGAATAGAAATCATGGATAATTGCGATGTTGGCAGACTGAGAGAACAAGGACATGAAATCCAATAAGTATTGAGATCTCGATGTAATTCATTTCTTCCTGGAATTCCTTTGTTTGCTGTCACGACTTTTGAATATTGATGCGTCTATTGTATTGAGTGGTCCATCTTTCCACAAACTCGTTGAGACACTGTCGGTGGGTTTAACAGTTGTTGATAATAAATGTGGCCCCACCAAGTAATAAATTTGCTCAACCCATGTTGGTAAATTAATGCCAACCGCACAATATTGCCATAGTGGTAATCCTAAATGCACCAACATCATTCGGAAATATTTGGTGAAGTTATCAGCTAAATGGTACCATGTGCCATCATTCTCTTCATGAAATAACCAAATACTTGGCTCAATATCCAATTCAGGTCTGACATGATAGACTAAAAAAACTTTGCTAACGTCACATCGGTCAATTTCAAATAATTTACATTGTCCGCCTAATGATGGAATATCTGATTCATCTTGAGACTTGGATTCAGCGTCAGCTTGCTGCTCTTTACTGCCTATAAATTTTTTCATCAACGCGAATTCATTGATCATCATCTTTCCAACTGGGAATTCTTCACCTGAATACGAATTAGATATTTATTATTCATATCACCAGAGAATTATATTCATTTGAAAAACTGAGTCATACCAGAAATGTCAAGACACCAAGTAAGTGAAAAGCCATCAATTGACGCATAAAAACTCTTCAAATCTTCAGGTAACATACAGCAGTGTCTCTGCTCCCAACTTGATAATGCACTACGTTCACAAGCATTACGTCGTTCCACCTTGACATTTTTCACACATGGACTGCTTTCCAATAATTTAACAACACCGAGCGTTAAGTTCTCGTAAAACGAATCTTCTGTTACAATATCGACGAAAAACGACATGGCGTTGGTTGGCTCAGGGTTCACTTCACACTGCGAGATCGACGATTGACGTGGAATACCTTTTCCATGCTGCTGGCAATGGTTGCCTTGAAATTTGTTTATCTTCATAGCAACGAATATCCTCTAGGTTAATCCCATATTTCATTTTTGTTTATGATTTATTATCCATTGAACTTGTTTTCCAGTTTATTATTTGACAGGATGTTAAATCTTCCAGAAAATAATAATAATTTTTTTTTCCAGGAGGTCTTTCTTCCTCTCTACACCTTGGGAATTCTCATAGTGGTGAAGGTTCTGATACCAAATCCAAACTATCCCGCGATGACAACTCAGTTGCAGGACAGCGACATATTCGAGTTTTTCAGTGGCCATAAAAACAACTCGATAGCTGTTGTACCAAACTCAACTGAAACACTGGTACGTTGAAGAGAATCGACGAATCATTAACAATAGAACAAATACTCTTCGTGTTATATGTTGAAGTGCGTGAAATAATTCTGAAATGATTGACATTGAACGAGTAAAAAATTCTCTGTAGGATGACAGCATCAAGATTCCATTATCAAGAGTTTGTAGTTGCAGTCTGCTATCGTTTCAGAAATAATTTGAAGTTGTTTTTGACATGCGAATCTGCTCGACGGAATGATCTCGTTTCCATTTCTGTCATAATTGAATTTTGATAACGTTCCTGCTGAAACAGGAGGATGGAACGAATGAAACTGATTCAATTCTTTTGAGAATATAACACCTCATTCTCTTTTCTGCAGTGTTGAATATTCCTGTGGGGATGCCAACATCATACAATATTTTATGCTCGTCATAAAGAATTTATATTCAATCGCATGAACCTCTTTATGGTCTTTTCTCTTCCATCCATTCTGCTTTCATTCGTAATGATTTAACGAGGAATATGTTCATCAAAATTCAGTTTAATTTAGGTATACACCGTCAATCACATATTGGTTATTGATTAAAAATAAAATACCAATAATGGCTGTCAGAACAACAGTTCAATTACCAACTGTCAGTACGATTGTAGCGTGTTATTTCAAACGTTGAGAATTGATATAATGTTTCAGAATTTAAATTGATATACAATTGCTATTTCAGTCAATCAGAGAGTAAAAAAATTAGTGGGGAATTTGAGAAATTTTGAGGTGGTATAATTTAAATGCTGACATTGTCAGGAATTGGGGACAAGGGATTTCTTGAGGCTTTGCAATGCCTCTGAAAGAGGGTAAAGTTTGGTCCTGTTCTTCTTTACGTTCAATCCACTTACTACTCTCCGCCCCATACTCTTTTTCTCATTTACTTGTCTACCAAGTCATCCAACTCCCACTTTCGCATCATCTCCTACTCTCTTCACAATGTCGTCCCATTTATTCTACTAAGCGAAAACTAAACTTCCGCAAAAGTCGATAGTCGGAGTACTACGTGTACCCTAGCCCAATAAAATTCCCATTCTCATCGCGTAAATATAAAGACAAAGTTTTGATGATTGAAGGTCTTCTTGCAATCCCATTCTTATGTGTGCAGAATTTCCTGAATGCGATGAATAGTTTATGGACTTCAATGCGCGAATCACCTGGAAAACTACCTCTCAATTTCATGGTGTTCGATACGACGGATGATCTTCAGGCGGCCTATTGGCGCGATCCTCACAGCGTTCCACTTGCAGTAATCTTTGAGGATCCACAGCCGATAAGCCGGCGACTCTTGTGAGTTCATACCGTTGTGATAATCAAAGACAAATCAAACTCACCCAATTCATGCGAACTCTTCACGAAGTACTCGACAATTAATTAATCACATTTTTCATTCTCTCACACCTCCTCAGGTATGAAATACGAACAAATCCGTCTTATTCAGCACCACCATCACCAAAAGAATTTTATTCAGCACCAGTGACATGTAGAAAAGATACCAGTCATTGGATGGGTGGTGTTCTCTCGATTGAAACCGGTGGATCCTGTCCAGCAAATAACTACTTTTATTCTGGTTTTATGGCATTGCAAATGATCATGGATACAACAAAAATACGTTTGGACACAGGAAATACTGAAATTACTGTACCAGATGTTAAACTCCAAATGTTTCCTAAAGAAGCATTCACAGCCGATTGGATGCTCGCCTTTAGAGTTGTGATACCATTGTATATGGTACTGGCGCTATCACAATTTATCACTTATCTATTGATTCTCATTGTTGGTGAGAAGGAGAATAAAATCAAGGAAGGAATGAAAATAATGGGATTAAAGGATTCAGTGTTTTGGATGTCTTGGTTCATTATCTACAGTATATTTGTTTTAGTGTTGTCAGCGGTAGCCGTCATATTACTTTTCACGCTCCAAATGTTCCAGCACACTCACTTCCTGCCGATATTCTTGCTCGTTGTACTATACAGTTTCTCGGTAATTATGTTTGCCTTTATGATCACACCGTTTTTTGACAAATCTCGTACTGCTGGTGTACTCGGAAATTTCGCGGTTACAATTCTCAGTCTTATGTATTTTATCCAAGTATTCGTTGATGACTCAAGCTCAATATCATTTTGGGTCGTGTCTCTATTAAGTCCGACGGGTGTTGCATTGGCGATGGATAAAGCATTAGTATTGGATTTACAAGGTGAAGGTGTGAATTTCGAAAATCTATGGTCGGGACCAGGTATACCATTTGGTGGCAGTTTAGTTATGATGACACTTGATATTTTTTTGTACGGATTGCTCGCGTACTATCTTGATTCGGTGATACCAAGTGAATATGGAATCAAACGTTCTGCATGGTTTTGCTTCACACCAGGATTTTGGTGCAAGAAAAAGGTTCAAAGAGTTCCATCGTCAAATGGTGAATCAAACTCATTTATTCCTGAAGAGGAAGCAAATCGTGATGTAGAGCCCGTAGTGCGCGAGATGAAAGGACGTGAAGCAATAAGGATAGTTGATTTGTATAAATCTTATCAGAAATGCAGACGACCAGAAGTAAAAGCCGTGAATGGAATAAATTTAACGATTTACGAGGGTCAAATCACAGCGATACTTGGCCACAATGGCGCTGGTAAGACCACTCTGTTTAATATCCTTACTGGTTTAACTGCACCAACTGCTGGTACTGCATTGATCTTCGGTTATGACATCAGAGACTCGAATGACATGCGAATGATACGGAGTATGACAGGAGTGTGCCCTCAACATGACATTCTTTTTGATCTACTATCTCCTCGTGAACATTTGGAATTCTTTGCCGCAGTGAGAGGAATTCCAAGAGCGATGATCGATTTAGAAGTGAAGAAAACATTAAAAGACATCGATTTGACTGAAAAAGCAGATACATTTTCTAAATATCTGAGTGGTGGTCAAAAACGAAAACTCTCTGTAGGAATTGCCATCATTGGCGACCCAAAAATCATAATTCTGGATGAACCAACAGCTGGTGTTGATCCATATTCCAGGCGACAAATGTGGTCATTTCTTCAATCCCGTCGACATGGTAAAGTAATTCTTCTCACGACTCATTTTATGGATGAAGCAGACATTTTGGCTGATCGTAAAGCTGTCATAAGTAAAGGCAAACTCCGATGCTGTGGTAGTTCTTTATTCTTGAAGAATAAATTTGGAATTGGATATCACTTGACGTTGGTGCTCGAAGGAAGTGGTAGAACTGGTGCAATTGAGCGACTAGTTCTGTCTCACGTAAACAAAGCAGAAAAAGCACGTCGACATGGTAGAGAATTGAGTTTTATTTTGCCACACAATTCTGTTGAAAATTTTGCACCGCTATTTTCCGCGATCGAACAGGAAATTAAGACTCGACGAAGTCGACTCGGTATCAGTAGCTATGGCGTTTCAATGACGACTCTGGAAGAGGTATTTTTGCACTTGGAAAAAGATGAGGAGCCCGAATGTACGATGGACAATCTATCGAAAAAGATGATGAGAAATCGTGCACTCAGTCGATCACTGTCATTGCAATCTAGAAGTACGTCTTATCAGAGTCTTCAGAATGAAGGCGCCATTGTGCAGAGCGATGGGCAAGTTAAAACTACCGGTGAATTGCCTGATGGCATTCACAATGATAAGAATCCAATGATTCTTGGTCTTGGATTGGATCCAATCAAAATACGGCCTAACTTCTGTCAAACTCTCTATGCCATGTTGAGATTACGTGTATTGAGACTCTTCAGGAATCTTCAATTACTTTATTTTACGATAGTTGCACCACTCGCACTCGTTGTGCTAGGATTGTATTTGAACAGCATTCAAGTTGTTAGTATCAAAATGGACTCATTGGAACTCAATAGCAGTACGTTGTATCCATCTGAATAGACTACAATAATTTGGTATCCTCGATTTTTACATTCCGGTACTAACCAACGATGATTCTTTCCATTTTCCAGCCACCTATCAAGATGAAACAAAAATTCTGTATATGAATCGAACAGATCCTGGTATATCATCATTGGTTAGACAAATTGGTCACGATGTTCCGTTGATGGAGGAATATGAAGGAAATTTCACCGACCTACTGTCACTCGGACCCCACATGGGTGTGATTAATATTCATGACTTCAGTAGTCATAGAATCAATTTGACATTAACTTACAATGATACCATGCAGCATTCTTTACCAATTTTCATGAACATTTTGTCAAATGCATATTACAGGTAAATTTATTGAAATGCAAGAATCTGATGGATTCATTTTCATTATACATAAATCAAATTCCTGCACACATAATTGTCTGGGATATTTCTAGGCTTTCACACAACAAAAACGAACCATCACCGATAAAAGTGAAGACTTATCCATTTCAACAGACATCACAGCCACAAGAATTCAACATTGGAATAGCTAGTTCTGCTTTATTCATTGGAATGGTCTTTGTGCTCGTTCCGATCACGCTCGCTGTTGATATGGTGTATGACCGCGAGGTAGGCTGCGTCTAAATTATCATAAACACCAAATGGTATGCTATGAATAGATATCATCTCTTATTATCACTGTGTTTTTCCGTCCACAGATCAAAACAAAAAATCAATTACGGGTCAATGGCCTATCATTTCCAATATATTTTTTGAGTTATTTCATTGTTCTCGTGGGTTTAATGACATTCATTTGCCTCTGCATTCTTGGGATAATTTTTGCATTTGATGTGCCGTCACTCCAAGAAATTCCAGCGCTCGTAACTCTTGGTGGACTCTTGATGCTCTACTGTCCGCCATCAATCTTATTCTCAACATGTTTCAGTTACATCTTCGACAAGATGGATTCAGCCCAAAGTATTTTGCCCAATATCGTTACGTTCTTTGGGCTCATACCATTTCTATTAGTTATGATACTGGATATGCTTGGACTTGGTGGTACTGCTGCATTTGCACTCCACGTTGTATTCTCATTGCTAAATACAATGTATCTACCATATGCGGCAGTTTATTATGTTGATCGAGTTCATCTCATGTGTTCGATCAATACAGCTTGTCATCATTTAACCATGTCCGATTATCTAACACCAGAGATAATTACAATGGCACTCGGCGTACTTCTTCATTGTCCACTTTGGTTCTTCGTTCTCCTCATATTGGATGTAAAGAAGAGCGGCGGCAAAATGAGCGATGTCTTTAAATATTTTCTGCGTAATGGCGGATCAATTGGTGAAGAAATCATGGAAAATAATGATGTGGGCGATCATGAAGACACAGACGTGAAAAATGAACGTCAACGTGTTTTTAACTTCATCAATTCACCATCAGCTCAAGATCCACCAGTTGTACTTGTACAAAATTTACGTAAAGAATACCGGCATCGTGAAACAGGTTCATGTAGCTGTTGCTCGAAACGTGAAGACGAAGTACCTAAACCACCTAAGAAAATAGCAGTGAGGAATCTCTCGTTGGCTGTTGAACCCGGTGAAGTATTCGGTTTATTAGGTCATAATGGCGCAGGCAAGACATCAACCATGAAGATAATAATTGCCGAACAAGCCGCTACACGTGGACGTGTTCAGATTGGTGGTCATAACATTTTTTCACATATGACTGAAGCATTCCGGCAAATGGGATATTGTCCACAACATGATGCACAGTGGAAAAATATCACTGTGCGTGAACACCTCGAGTGTTATGCTGCTATACGTGGCGTTCCTTGGAATGATATCGACAAAGTTGTCGATCTTTATTTGTCAGGTCTGCAAATTCATGATCATGCAGATAAACAGACCCAAGAGTGCTCAGGGGGCACGAGAAGAAAGCTCAGCTTTGCTATGGCAATGGTAGGTGGTCCTAAAGTCGTGCTCATGGATGAACCGAGCACAGGAATGGATCCCAGATCGAAGAGATTCCTCTGGGATACAATCCTTGCGAGCTTTCAGGTAAGAGATTCGATGGAACAATATTATTTGACCATAAATCTCTGAATTTTATCACTATTTACTATTTTTCAGGGTGGTAGGGGTGCCATCCTTACGACCCATTCTATGGAGGAAGCGGATGCACTTTGCTCAAGGGTCGGCATTATGGTGAAAGGAGAATTACGCTGTATAGGTTCAACTCAACACCTAAAAAATCTTTATGGTGCGGGTTATACACTCGAAATGAAATTGCTCGGCGGTGACTGTACCCCAACAATGTCACCCTGCGATCGTATCACTGCTCTTAAAGAATTCGTCGCCGGGCTATTTCCAGATGCCACTCTCGAAGAGAGTTTTGCTGATAGACTTGTGTTCGCAGTGCCTCAGCATGCTGTTCACTCGCTCGCTGACTGCTTTATGCAGTTGGAGAAAGGTAAAATATGTTTTTATTGCCTCTTGCTTTCCATTATATATCGCGGCGAGTTTTAATGATGATATATAAAATGGAAATATTTTGAAACATCTGATAATCTTCATGCATTTAACAAGGAGCATTTCTGAGTAATTGTCGGTTTATCTCTAATATAGTCTCCCGGAGTCCAGTCATATAATTTCATCGACAAAACGATATGAGCCTACGTGACTGTCTTAATTTCGTCCTTGCTTGAGATACATAAATTCAAATCTGTGAATTATTAATTAATTGATTTTTCCATGTTGGACTTCACAGCCAAGCTGGAACTGGACATTGAAGAATACAGTTTCAGCCAGACCACCTTAGAGCAAGTGTTCCTCAAGTTTTCACATTACGACGAAGTGAACAGCGGCGAATGACGATCTAGAAAGTTTAGTTAAAAAGGTCATAGGAAAAAGAAAAAAAATAATAAATAATAATACATAATAAAACGAAGGTACATAGGGTAATAACGAGATTGAAGAATCAGTTCATTTACACATGTATGACGTTGAAAAATGGCCAGTAAAACATGGAGATCAAGACAAGTAAAACGAAAGCCAAGTTCACCAGTGCAATGTTACACGACTAAAGTGGCCTCTCTATATTCTTATTTTTTTTTCCCCAAGTTTTATGAACTGAAGTGAAAGATGCAAAAGCGGTCAAGGGACCAGAGTGGATGTGTGTTCTATCATTTAGTATTGAAATACATTGATTCAATTCTCTTGTACCGAACACCCTGAACGATAATTTACAATTGATGAGAAATATGATTATACAGCATACCAAGCTACAAAACGTATGACAAACTTTCGTTTGTGTGGAATAATTGCGACATTGGGTAATAGTAATAGTTCAGGGTTCGATATATCGACTAAGCCATAAAACATTCCGCGTATTAAACACTCTGCCCTTGTTTTTAAAGCACCTATATACACAACGTATATAAATCGTCAAAGACAAAATGACTGAAATACATTCTCTTCTGTTATTCTATGAGAAAAAGAAAGAGAGAAAATGATAGAATATGGAAACTTAATCATGTAGCTCGTGTGATTTCATACGTCCCAGGCATCCTCGCCTGTTCGTATAAATATAAATGCGATATCAATTAATTAATATCATTCTGTAAATAGTGACAACGATTTTTCGTATTGTTGATTCATAATTCGGAAGAACATCAGTTCATCTTCATCCGAGATCCGTTTTGAAATATCATTGATTGATGAGTGATACGATGGAAGTTGATACTTTGATTTAAAATTCGAGAGGTGTGTTTATTTATTTATTCATTATTTTTTCTTCCGGTTCATTCATGCTTTGTATATTTTATTCTTATTTATTGTGTTACAACGACCTCTCACCGACTGCAGACGATAATCGTGAGTGTCTAAACTCACATTTTTGGCATGTTTTTTATGGACATTTCGTGCGTCACGTTGTGCGAAACGCGTCTGGAGAAGACAATGACGTTGACTCTCATTAACATTCTCTCCATAGTATTTAAAAATGAAATTTTAATGCTCTTAGTAGTAAAACAATCATCTCGCGGGAAAAAAAAGAGATGAAGTGATGAGAAATCATAAAGAAAATAAGATAAAAAGACAAAAAAAAGGGAGGTAGGATTTAATTTATTCCACTTGTACAAAGTAGCACGTAGAGGATAATAATTATATTGCGATAGTGATTTTCCTAAATCTTGCTTAATCTCGAATAGATAAAATTCTTCAAATGTGTAGATGTAATTTGCAGTATAATAGGTTGGATGAAAATTGTATACGTAAGTTCAGAACGTAGCAGAGCGTGATGAAAATTTCGATCGGTGAATCATAAAAAAACAAGAAGTGAGTTAATGCGTGATGAATTTCAATTCCATTAATGACGAGATATCAAGATGGACCGCGAACACGACATTATATAACACTGAATTGTAAATATTATTTTGTGGTGGCACTCGATAGATTGTAGTAAAATGAAGAGTAAAAGCCAGTAATTTCATTCGCCGTAACCACATGAAGAATTATATAAGAAGACAATTTCAATTCTGCGAAAAGCATTGCGCGAGATTCATGAAATAAAACGAAATTGGGAACATGGTATAGGTTGCAAAAGAGTGATGAAATTTATCACTTCAAGAACTGATTGAAACATTTTTCGTAGTTCGAAATGTTTAGGTAGATAGTAAAGAAAAGAAAGGGAAAATAATCACGTTAAGAGGAAAATGAAAATACAAGAAGAATTTTGACCTAATCGGATTAATAAATCGTTTTTTTGTGAATACAATGTTATCAAGATTCAGAGTAAATAGGAATTCATAAATGAATATGAATATGGAATATATGAATAATTTGCAGGATAAAAAAGATGAATTAAAAAAAATTAGATACACAGAAGAAATTCGTGCGCACCAGTTATTTGGTATAGAGAATTCTGTGTGGCAGTATTGGCGGTCTCTCTAGTTAATAATCTAGTTCTGAAATTTAGTCAATTATGAAAATGATGATTGATCATGAAAAAAGGAAAAAGAAAAATATGTGAAAATGAGAATATTATTAAAAAATTAAAAATTTGAATTGATGAGAAATGCGACGATTAATTCCGAAATGTTTTATGATGTGTATACTTATAACAATTTTTCAAGAGTAAATTTTAAAAGCAATTAAAGATGCCACGAGTTATTTATTTATTACTATTATTAAAAAAAATTAAATGATTATTGAATGAGATATATACAACAAAGGTGAATAAATATTTCTAGAAACGTGTATTATGCAAATTGTTTCAAGATGAAGAGAGGGAGTGAGAGGAGAATTTAATTGTCCATGGCGTATAGAACAAATTTACGAAGCGAATTCATAAGTGATCGAAACTTTAATTAAGCCTTACGCGGAAATATTCAACGAATTGGATCCCCGCTACTCATTATATTTATATCTTTTGATATATATATGTGATTATCTAATAACATATATATTTATCATCATCCTCCATATTGAACACATGTATACGCGCATGCTCCTGCGCGAATGTGTATCATACACGTATTGACACACAATTTTGCACACCAACACTCTAATAAAAGAAAATTATCAAGATACCAGGACTAATGTGAAAATGTGACAAGATTGCGGCGCGTATTCGTTGTGTAATTATATTTAAAAACAAGAAAAAAAGTACATGTATCAAATTGTTTTACGAAAAGCTTTTTCACTAATAAAAATTAGTTAAACATTGAATTATCTGGTGATATGATTGATTTTTGAAATGAAGAAAAAAAACTCTGCGGCGATAAGAGATCACGTTGCTGCCGTATGCATCTTTATCTTTTAATGCGACCTCCGATCCACATAATATCATTAGTCAGTATGTGTACGAAAAAATTTTAATGATGAATATTTCATTGATATCATTTTCAATATTCAACAATTGATTCTCTAAAAGATTCATCATTCGATTCCCCCAATGTGCGACATGACTGTGCAATACCTAATGTGTAATAAATTCTTATTGATCGTTTGGAAGTTTTGTTATTATTGAACGTAATAAACATTTATGTGTCCATTCAATGTTTTGATAGAATCAACAATTCGGGTCATCCATGTCAAGTTTTATTATGTAAATTGGGTCTAGAACATACACGTGTGAATTCATTATCACAATTAACCGTAGAACGGGTATTAATTCAATTGACTGGTGCCCAAATCAACACGTCATTGACCTATGGACTTCGTAACGCTTCTGCACAGCCTTTTCAATAGTCCCCGATGTATACCAGAAACACATGTATGTGTGGATGTATATGCATTTATGCATATGGACTGGAACAATGGAAGAAAAAAAAAACAGGAATAAGAGCGTATCAACTCGGGCGAGTTAATGATTAAATCCACTTGGACAAAGTCAATTGACCCGCATCATATTTCCGATATCCAATCGCTCACTTTCGATGAGTTGATTTTATCAATCACGTGTTCAGTAGCATAATGTTCACGTGAACATCGAACATTTCACTCGTGCAACCCAATATGTTAAAAACTTATCTTTTCATTAAATCTTCAATGTATAATGATGGTGGACCGCATCGTGAACGTGCCATGCGAATGACAGGGAATTTCACACTGTCCTCGAACACGAGATGCAATAATTATTATATTGCCATTACGTTGTGTAAAAATTAATGATTGATGTTTTCATCAGCATATGGGAAGTTTCCGCACATGACGTTTCAGTATTTCAGTGGAACGTAGTTATATCCCCACACATTTCATATCTGTGTGATGAATTCACGCCTGTGAATTATGATTATTGCAGCCAGGAACGAGATGACCGCATGCACTTGGCGGAGTTCTCAGTATAATAGAAGAAAAAAGACGAAAGAAGGATAAAACATCGCATACCATTTCCCCTCTCGTATATTCCAAATATTTTGGGCAACGTAGGTAATATGTTTTCATAATGAAAATGAATGTGATCGTGTTTGATTAATCGCCCGCATCTTAATCAACCAGTTGATTGCGTTACAAATTGATCACCATGACAGGATGCATTCCGTTCAAATAATTGTCACATGATCATTATTTCGCATAAATTATTAGAGTAAAAAATTGATTGACGATTATATACGACAGGATCAAAAATGCAACGACCCCAAGTTCAAGGTTGTTTCGCACATTTTTCTCACCTTTTCTCATCGCCAACTCATGTCTATTCAATTTTTCAACCGCTCATATCGAGGATCAATATCGCGTGAGAAATAAACTAGGAAACCTCCTCAATAGCGAATACTGCCGATTTTTTCTTTCAGCAACATCTTCACACTTTAGCTCATTGACGACTCGACCATATCGGAAAGTTTGGAATTTAAGTAACAATCCTGTGAAATAATAATACAAAAAAAAACATTTGCATTAGGATTGACGTCATGACACGAACGAATATTAGCACTATCAGTCATAGTTCAAGCTTCAAATTAATTTACAATGCTGACTATTGTAAATCGTTAATTTGAATTATGCATTATTTAATACATACTTTTGCGAGCAAAATAGTCATCTGAAGGAAATAAACCGGAATCTTATCGAATATTAAGATCTCTGTCACGATGCAGAAAAAATTTTATTGAAATATCTTCAAATTGAATGTAAATCCACCTACATCTTCATATTAAACTGTTTGTAAATATCAATGTATTGGTTATCTATTTCTGGACCCCCCGCGAACAATGTTTACATAAACAAATGTGGCATAGTTGATAGCGATACAAATACATATGCGCATGATATTTCTCCATTCGTGATAATCTCTTATCAATATGAGTGTGAAGCAACATAAGCATAAAACCGAAAAAAAAATAACAACAAAGATAAAATTCCGAAAATTTGTCATCACCTCGTTTTATTATTATGATACGATGATATCCTGATTATGACTTTAACAATTCTACAATCAGTACTGGGTGCTGTAATTTAATCTTCAAATGAGGTATCAGAGCCCAATCCCCATTCGACCGAGTACCTGTAATTCATTTCCTTGTATTAGTAAATATATCCTCACATATATAGGCATGCTTGATCTTACGATTGTATGGCTGTGTGCAGCAGCACGATTGACGAATACACTGGAACACACTACCCGTGTGTCTGGCGTGTTCGGGCTCGACCAATCAGCTTTCAGAATTGTGGTCCGATTCGTTTTGATAATTACGTAGTGGGGGAACATGAGCATGTGGCATCGCGTGGGTGATTATACGTGAGCCATGAGCTGATCGTGCGCTCTAGTCACGCCAACGTGATATACATAACCTAACCATCCTATATCTTCAACTATATCATCACACCATACACATTTGAAACTACACGACTCCAGCGCCACTGGCGGGAAGGTTGAAATAACCAAAAAAAATTATCGCTGCGCATAAAAATGATTGAATAGGATCACAGTACAAAGATTGCATAGAGGGTACAAAGATTCGTCTTTTATCTATTCGTATCCCTCTTCAATTCGGAAAAATCATGATAATCATGCTGTGGTGATCGGCACCGGTACGTTGGCCTTTATCCACTTTTCTATATCGCACACTTCCTTTTTTTTCACTCCGCACGTATCTCTTTCTTTCACTATCTATTTCTCTTTCCAATTTTCTATCCCCACTCTTTTTATATATTCGTGTATATTCGAGTTCCGTGTTATTCGATAAAAGCCACCGGGCGGCGCTTCAGTGTGTCTTTCACTGCTTGATAGTTGTGAGTTACTCTGTGGTCAATATTATCCCGTGTGTGTTACTTTTCCAATTCGTTTGACGCGACAGCACACACCCGTTGTTAAATACAGAAAAAATAATTTAAAAAATAATTCGAAAACATATTCAAAAATAGTCACAGAACCTGCATTCGAATATACAAATCGAACACATAACACACATAATACACACGAGTTTTTGACTCATTCAAAAAAACCGAAAGATAAAAAGAGCAGACATAAACACAGAGAAGCGAAAGAAATTCAATCAAATTTTTCCGTTTCTGTTTCCATCCTTCTTTCGTCAATTGTTTCTCATGTTCATACATTGCTATACAAATAAATATTCAAATATATACATGAAATTGGGTTCAACATATTCACATACGAATTCAATTTTCTCTGGTTACATCAGTGAAAAATACTAATTTTTCATACATACACTACCAGACGTGTGAATCAGAATACAAAACGAAGTGGGTGACAAAAATTACATATATATCTAAACAGACATATATATTGTAATACTCAACGAAATCACAAATATTGACGAAGGAGGACACAGGATTGTTAAACATGATGAGCTACAATGACATCACGACGAGTGTGGAGAACAATAGGTTAGTTTATATTTTTTTATTGAATCATTTCAACTTCAGAAATTCATCAAACATTCTGAATTCGTTCATCAATTCTAAATGACTAAAATCATTCACACGTCGTAGTTATTTATATTTCAGCCATAGCTCGATATTGTTTATCTACGGGTTTGTCTAGATGCACTGGGATTTCTTTGAACCAATTTATTGATTGATATTCTCAGTCAATTATCGTCATTATCGTCATCTTATATAATATTGAAAATTTTCAATCTCGATCTCCTGATGCTTTCGTATTCACAGAGTATATACATCATTTTTACCAAATATACCGACGTGAAATAGGGTGTGGATGTCTATGACACATACTATAGTGGCTTGGTATTCCCCTTCGATGATTTTTTCTCTGATTCTTCCCCCTCTCAGTATGATATTATATGTATATTCCAAATTGTACCGGTTCATTTCATGAAATTCGAAATATAAACGAAGAATTTTTAGTTGAAAAAGCGCTTCAGTAGACTGGAATGCGTAGGGAACTACTTCAATACCATTTCTTCTTTTCAAATGATAATCTTCGAGCATCATTTTGAAATTATTCTATTAAAACTGGTTGGTGCCCTATGGAGAAGAGTTAAACGTATTCTCACATTCTATTCGAGCATGTCGAATTGATGTCTCATGAAGGGTCGGGTTTTTTTTCAGTCATGTGAGGAATTTATGGAATATCGATTCTTCGAAGTATTATTCACATTGTCCACATGTTTTTCCTCGTAAAATGATCATTCATGTTGATTCAAGTACTCAAACAATTCCAGAAAGAAAGTAATTGAAAGACAGTATGAGAGCGACAGAACAATCAATGTTAATTTAACTGACCAGCGGTGGTGAAATTTCAAACTTTTCATTGAAATAAGAAACTGGAAATTGTGATATCTCCAATCAGCTTTTCATACATCCGATAACAGCTGATAAAATCATCTAAATTTGATGTTCTTATCAAAGTAAATTATAACTTTCAACATGTTGAGCTGATAGCACATTTTTAGAACTTTGAAGTAGGGTGGCATCATTATCTTTCAAATCACTAAACATGAGAATATTAAAACGAGTAAATGAATAAATGCTGTGGCAGAATAATATAAAGTGGTGACGTAGGATCCACTAGCGGAACCATTTGAATTATTTATATCCTATATACAAAATATGGGTTATTCGGTTTTTACTACATTAGATGAGAATGGGTGTGAAGTCTATGGGTTTTTTTATTTCTTTTACGTCCTCACATTTGTTCCCCCATCTAAAACAAGAGGTTGCAGGCATTCCCCGACAACGTGTTTCCCCCATTTATGGCTACAAGTGTATGCGGTCATCAAAGTGTGTCTGTCCTCTCATCAGGACCATGTAGAGTTGTCCCATACGCAAACATTCAAACAAACCTACCATAGTGATTAATTCAAAATAATCAATCGATCTTCTAATATTTTTCATGTATCACGTTCGAAAGTCCGAGGCCCCGTGCCACTTCTTTCACTCATTATTTCTCACTCTTCGTTCGTCGTATGACGCATTAAACTTTAAGTCGGCCAACGGTAACCACTTACTTCATTTGTATTTCGCGCCTTGGAACATTATTACACGAACCAAAAATAAACCCGCTATGACGTGCAATTAACGTAGGATTTAAAAAGTATCAGCATGCGCAGAACATTGATAGACCACTGTCTATTTTTTGCCAATAATATTTCAACTTATAATAAAACACTACGAATTGCAGCAGAGTAATACTAATTATCCTTTAAATCTTGAATTCATGTGTCATTATTCAATAGTTATTTCTTTCTACATTATCATCGTGGTGATTAACAGTGATGATTCATTTCTAAAATGAAAGATAATGATATTTCAATTTTTCTCATAGTTGATAGATTAATCAAGAAAAATGGAATACCATCAATTAATTAAATAAACTTTTATTCAAAACAATATTTACTTTCACTCGTGACAATTTTTTTTTTCCTTACTGCGTCGCAATTTTTTTCGGTACTGAAGAGAATATAACTTTCTCTTCACCAAGGAAAAGCCACTGTGTTGATACCAAAGTCCATCAGTTATTATTTCTCATAGAATTGTGATGTGAACTACTAGGAAGCTATGAACCACATAGATAATTTGAAACATAGTTATGACCATCATGTATACATCAAAATTATTAGTTTCATGAATGAATGCAGCGGGAAAAGTAGAAATTGTAGAATTTGCTTGAATATTATGAGCGCAGGAATAATTTTGTATGGAATGTTTGGTTACACGTAATCTTTGTGCCATTATAACCAGACATCGAAAGAAAAAAATCAACACTCAATACAACACCTTTTACATCGCCACAGATAATTTTCTTCAAGTCTGTAACGTTTATCTACTTTTTCTTTTCCTCGTCATGCTGTATCTCCATTTTACTCCCTCTCACAATTTTTCTGCATTTATTTCCACTCACTCGGACTATCCTCATCATTCTCTTTGGCTGTTGAGTTCGAGTGCACTCACAAACTCACGCGACTCACATCAACGTTTCTATTATGTAATCCTTGTATTACATAGGCATGGTGCATCGAGAATATATACAGACATACGTATGTTTATATTTGTATAGATACATATGAACCTGCGCATTTTCGCTTTTCCAATATGCATACAGTATTGCAATTGTGTATGTCTGTTGATATTCCGATGTTTCAGACAATTCTGTTGCGTCATAACATTCATATTACAATGTGATTTATATATATGAGCACATTTTTATTTTGTATAAAAATGTTCATGATATCAGGAAAAAAAATCCAATTGAAGATTTATTCAAATTACAATAATGGATTTACCCACTCACACATGGTCAAACGTATTCTCATCATTCTCACAATGTGACTAATTTCAACCGACGAAGAAATTTTCATATTGAATTCTGAAACAAATTTTGACAAATTTAGAAATGAAAAAAAATGAACTTTCATATATAAATTTCAGTGCGTAAATTTGTAACCTTGTGAACGGCATTCTATCACACCTTTCTCTATTCGCCATTGATTACGAGAGCGCCGGGCACGTGTATCGTTTCTATTCGTTTCGAAAATAAACAAAAAAAAATGAAAAATTAAGTATATTCATATGTATACATGGTAGGTAGGTCGATGACTATTTATATTTGGTATGCGTCGCAGTATCGCAAACGTGAAAAAAAAATATATCCATGCAAACATACCTCCATTTTGCCATAACGTCATTTAAATACAGTTAAACGAAATCGATAATTGAAGTAAAAATATATACGTGTAGAGATGTCATTGACACATGTCCTACTTTGAATTAGGTTAAATGTATAAACTAATCCACTTTTTCTTCTTTCATATACTTTATTACATAATTAACAAACCGTCTCCTTCAATTTTATTGTTAAAGTTTTTATTGGCCTCGGGTATAAACAGCTACACCAAGACGATTCATTAATTTGGAAGATAAGGTTAGAAAGTGCTAACCCGTAGTTGGGAATTGATAGTTGACAGTATGAAGTTAACTGTAAATATTAAGAATTCGATTACTTCATATGCTAATGAAAATCATATCGATATGAATAGTTACGTAGAATCGAATGACTCTTGTCACATCGATGTAACCTTCGTCTCACTACTACGCACATAAGTATGATAATGTGATTTTCGCGACATATGTAATAGTACAATGGTTTTTTTGCAGATACTTCAAATGATAAATAAAACGTTCCATGAATTTCCGCATATTATTAGCGATGATCTGAGCGGGTAATTCATTGAAAAATGAATTTTGTCATTGCGAAACAACGAACTTGTACAACATGACATTGCAATAGTAATCATTTCAATAATCATTTCAATTGACTTCCGTATATATATTTCTATATATATATACAATGTGATTTCCATCCCTCTTTGACTACTTATGTAACTCAGAATTCATTTTTTCACTTGAAGACATTCTATCGTAATTTATCGGTTGACTGGGAATTCACTTGAGGGCCATGGATCAATTAATTATTTCTGTTATTGGTTCGAAATGGAACCCCAGGTAGAATTCATTTCTCGTTAATTGAAACCGAAAATTTATTTGTTCTCCTTCTTTCCGTTTACATTATCTATAAATAAAATTATGCAAGGTCGAGTAATGTTTTCTTTTTTTATGCTCTTCGTCAATTATTAAATCGACACACGCGAGTATGACACCAGGTAAGATTGACGGTGTTGGCGGTTCGATAAACTCAGTGAGGAAACCTTCGTTATAAATGAGACCTTGGGCTTTTCCAAAAGAATGTTGCTGGCGAAATTGTTATTGTTATGATGATGATGATAATGATAATGATGATGATACGTGTGAATATAAACGGACTTGTGAAAGAATCATGTCAGATGGAACATGGAAGTGATGTGAGAGAGAATGTGAAGTCATTCCACGTGGAGGTCCTTATGTTTTATTCAAGGTTAAACCGCAAATGAGATTTGCTTTTATGTTTGCCACGACAAAATAACGAAAAACATTCGAAGAAAAAATTAATTTATTCATGAAGATTAATTCAGTTATATTGTACCAGTAAAGAGGTGCGAGCATTACTGCTCATTCGTTAACGGTATTTTTGTCTTCGTAAATTCTACACAATCACTACCGAAAAAATTTAGTCGTCGACTATGAATATTCTCATGTGCTTATGTCAAAAATTCAGTGTCCAATGTTTGAAATAATAACAAAAGAAAGAATAAAAATTATTGTAAATTTGTCCTTAGTGTTGTATTAGAATCGTGACATGTTTGACACTTTGACATTAGACGAAGTCATATTTAAAATAATACGAAGCACAATGTACTCATCATATCGATTCAACTGAAGTAAAGAAAATGAACCTTCGTTGCAAACACAAATTATTGATTTATTAAAACATTTGTAATCGGATACAAACATAAATATTTCTATCATATTTTCACTTTGGTCGATGCAACAACTCATATCTGAATTCGGCATTCCAATGACATTGTCAACATCATATTCATATTACATCATTTTATTCAGCTCACGAAGTTACGCAGGCCAACATATATTATGAATAATAAAGATAAATGATTGGATCGAAAGGAGGAAAAATAAAAGATTAAACGAAATAAAAAGAGCACAGTTGCTAATTATTCTCAGATTCACGATAAGACGGAAAAGAAAAATAATTCACAATCATGAATATACATGTTCATTGTGGTTTATTTCTGGTTGTGATGATAATAATGAATGAACTGCTCGACCCCAATCATAAAATCGATGAACTTTGTTCCATTGTATCAAACGAAGCACCTCAAAGAGAAGCTGACCGGTTTCATCCGGTTGGAGAAGTGAAGAGACAAGTGACGGTCGTCGACATGTAATAGGCTATCCACAGGCTTCGTTGTGCTATCTTCATACTGATGACACACAAACATTTTATATATATATAGCTATTGCGCACCAGACGCAGTGTATGATTCGATTATAGAACTACAAAACACAATTCTCTCTTACTCTGCTTCTCCTTTCTCAACACTTGTCCCATCATGTGGTAAAGGAATGCCAAAGCCCAATAGCACATGCTGGCAGCGTGATCACTTCTCCGAAATAAAATTATCATCTACTGCGTTGTAGATGATTAATTAAAGATGATGCTGGTGAAATTTTTTTTTTTATTTCATTTTCATATTCATCTATTGATGCAATTGATATGAAGAAGGAGTTTCAAGGTTGCACTTTCGACGATCTTGAATCATCATGGGTTCATTTTCACTTTGATGCAAGTTGAGCCATGCTAGAATAAAAAAATATATATAT
>JABMBR010004614.1:0-23012 GCA_018881525.1 Meteorus sp. PSUC_FEM 10030008
ACAAGCATTGTATTGGTCTGGTAGGACAAGGCGCGGGTTCCGAGAGATCGGCCTGCGTTCGAATCCACGCCGGATCAATCTGCTTTTGTCTTTTTTTTTCCAATTTTTCGGAAGTATACACGATCGTGTTATGTAATGTGAATAAATGCTTAAGAGATAGAATAATTCATCATTTTTACATATAATCGACAGTTAATTAAATGACTTGTATGTTGTTTATTTCACCATTATAGCCAATCAGGTGGAACGTTTTAGACTTTATATAATTGGCACTTCTGGCCCGAAAGAACTTTCCTTTTTTTGTCAGATCGGACATGACATTATCAGATAATGCAAATGGTGACAATCGCCAACATTGCCTTACTGTGAAATATTGTAAATGATATCAACCATATTCAAAATTAGCGCGCGAAAGTTTCGCATGCGTGGAATAGTCTATTTTCTACCTCCTCCACGCCCTCCAACAGAGTTATGAAATCATTTCACGATTGCTGCAAGCCTGGTGGTCACAGCAGGGATCATCACAACAGAATTGATAAAACTATCTGGCATTTCCGCACGACGCAAAAAAAGTATGGTCCCAAATTTTTATTGCCACGCACACACACACACACACACACACACACATCTAAATATATACATCCACTTTGCAGAGAAACTAGAAAATTTTTTTTTCTCCTCACATGATTACATTGAACTAATTGGCTTGACATTTTATGTTTTATTACATTTCAGTATCACTATCATTATACAATTCATATTACTATCTTATATCATCATCGAACAAACACGAACACAAATAACACATTTTAATGTATATAACCATGAATATAAATTTTCTATTCATCCTCTCTCTTGTACACATAGAAAATCACCTGTTGTTCCGTGTTGGATACATACACAATCAATAATAGCGTGTGACTAGACATTATCCTTACGCAATTTGAAGTGTTTCGTCGAAGACAAGGAGAAGAAATGGACATGGAATTTGCAAACTTTTTGAATAAACGAGAAATCTTTAATATTGTTTGGCTCAAAAAGGTAGAGAATCAAAGATTGCACGATTAACCACACATTATTCAGTATATTGACCAAAGATTACATCCATCGAATAAAGTGTCATATTTTGCAGATTTAATATTCTAGATTGAATGCATAATCATCGAACCAGAATGGAGCAAATGATTCCAATCAGTTGGCTAAATAAAATTCTTCTAATTGCAAGTTTAAGCTGTGCTTCACTGTGTTTAGTTATGGAACAATGGATTGGTCTAACATCACTACCATCTTATATTCCATTCATATGGTCGATAATTATAGTGATGAGTTCAACATGGTTCAGTTTCATTATTCTGCGTATGACTTTGAAAGCCACTTCGCCACTATACTTGGAAGCAGTTGACAAATTAATTCGCAGAAGGTTCCAAATTTCATCGATGATAGACGATAAGGGCGACGCATGTGGAAGCATAACTGACGATAATGGTAATAAACAGAATCATACAAGACCGATAATAATTTCCACATCCACGAAGCCATTGAATTTCGATGTTGATAAAATATTGAGTGAAGTTGGTGAAAAACTCATTGATAGTTGGTACAACAGTATTAGCGACGATAAATTATTTCGGGATGAATCTGATGAAATATCGAAGATGTTGATAACAAAAATTTGTGCTAAAATATCACTGATAAATGAATCAAGATTGGCTCACAAACTTGCAGATGTATTGTTATTACATTTCAAAGAATATCGACAAGCATTACGTCGGGTCGAACGTAAGAAAGCCAAAGATATCGAAGATGCATACAGATATTTGCATCCGGGTTCACGAAGTTCCTCATCATTGGAACACACTCTACATCGTTTAATCTCGATTATAGCACGAGAGTTTCTTCAATGGGAATTAACAAGTTCATTGCCATGCAAACTCTTATTATCAGTATTAGCAAAAAAATTTCTGACTATGATGCAGGATATTTCTCGGCCTCAATACATTTTTCAAAGGCTAATTGCATTTTTCGAAGAGATAGATGATGAATCACCGTCAGAAGATTTGAAGGATGGAATTGTCGTGAAAGGGTTGACGACGGGAATGACATCAGTAACCGCAGCAGTTATATCAAGACCATTGCCGAAACCAGTCCTTGACATTGTTCCGATTGTGGAAATAACACCATCGTGCGACACGACAACATCCAAGTCATCCAATCGGATTTCTCTGTGTCTGGATGGCCTCTCAACAATAGGCCACAAAGGTTTATGGGCTGATTTGAATGATGGTCCAGTCGATCTTGATGATGATGATGATCGAGCATCGCCAGTTTATGAGGAACCCACTGATTTTGCTACTACTATCGCTCGACTACGAAATTTACTGCAGCAGAAATCAACAGCCACGACACCGCTGCATATTGAAGAGAAATCGTGCACAGTTTGTGATGGCAGTCAATTCTTGAATTTAGCTATACCTTGGACAGAATTTCACACATCTACAGATGGATCACAACAACTCCTTTACTGCATTCAGTTTGAAGACGTTGAACAGCATGGTGAAGACATGTTCGAAACAACCACAGCAACTGTCAGACGACGATACAACGATTTCGTTCAATTACATACGAGTCTTGAAGAAATACCAGCCTATACCACGCTGATGTCAGAAATCCGTTTGCCAGATGGTGGTCGAATGGAAATGGAAACATATCTAAAAATGTTATGCACACGATTGGCAAGTGAATCGCCGGTTCAATTACGACATTTCTTGCGTCCGAGTAGTGGACCGGGGAAGAAAGCCGACGCAGTCGCACCAAGGTTGGATCGTTTCTTAGCTAAGACCGTGACAGGAGTTTTCAATACATTGAAGACTGTCGTCCCAGGTTTTGAAATTGATCAAGAAGAGGATGCTCTACCTTTACCAACGTTGATGCCTCTGTCGGATATCCCGTGGCGCTTCGTTGAAGACATAAAATCTAAGAGTCTCTCTGATGAATTACAAATGTTAGTCGCTGATCGAATAGATTATTGTTCAGTGGATACTGCTTATGAAGCGGTAGAAACGTCGGCAGACAGTAGTAATGGTGATTCAGAATTACTTTCTCATTGGTGGGAAACCATGAACACACCGTATGATGAAGAGCTAGAAGAGCTCGATATGAAACTAACAATGACGTGTGCTGTATTGGACTTAGTTTGTGAAATATTGGCAGGTGTTGATAGCAATAGTACATTGAGGCAAGAGGCAGTCATTAGGTGGACCAAATTATTCTTGGGTAATATAACAGAACCGATAATCCATGAATATATTTCTCGGGTTATTCGAGAATTGAGTGTATACCCCATTCCACTTAAAATGCTCGATAACAACACCGAAGAATCAATTGATGTGACTGTTGAGAAATTGAGACAAATTTTATGTGACAAAATTTTGATCGATCTCAAATTAATTTTTGGACATGATGATATTGATAGGATTATCAGATTTTTATTAGATTCTCTAGTAACGGCGAAAGTTAACCTTGATTTGATGTTGCAAATGGTGGATATTTTGGTATCTGAATTATTAGCTGCCAATCGATCTGAACGTGCGTCTTGAATATCAGTGGAAGCAAAACGATGGATGGCAACGCAACAAAGTTATACAGAACTGACATACTGCTATCAATGAGGCGCTCGAATATGTCTCAGTACCTGATTGCACCAGTTGAGGACAAAAGAAATTATCATATTCAGGATTCAACATGGTATCAATGAACAGTTTGTTCGGAGTCCGATTCTAAATGCTGTCATTTTCGTTCCACCTCAACTGCAATGCACTATTTTGTTACGATTATGAATTATTTGTATTATAATTTATGTCTCATAAGACGAGTAAACGAATTATTCAATTCACAAATGTATATTTGAAATGATTTTTAACGAAAAAAAAACATTATGTTAGATGTGTTCAAAATGAGTCTCGTAAATTATATCATTGCATTATGGTTGTCATATCCAACTGAATGATGAATAAATCATGGAATGCAGTGCATTATGAGACTCGGATGATAAAACATATTCCTTAAAATTACCACCTGAACACTGGAACTGGTGATTAAAATTAATCTTTTGCAGTGACATCCGGTTGAGATTTTTGTTTCACAAGTTGTGCCCTTCAAGAACAATTCTCTCATTAGTCAAAATGAATAGGACGAGGTTAAGATGTGTCATCTAGTAGGAAAAAAAACAGAATGACAAAGAAATTACCTCAATTGTTGGTTGAAATCATCTTCAACATCATCATCATCCCAATTATCTTCCCACACACTGATATCTTCAGTGTCCTCATCTTTTCCTGTCCAATCTGAGTGAATCAGGTACCAAATTTCGAGGTTAGATAATCAATTTTTTCAAATTCTAGTTAGGAATGGAGAAATTACGATTCATACCTTCAGCAGGAAATTCTTCGAATTCATCGTCTTCTTCTAATAAGCCTAAATCAACTTTGGATTTATCTTTGCTGTCTGCCATTTTGCAATGATTGATAAATATTTACGATTGCAACAGTAAAACACCAATTATATTCTTGAATTACCTCAAATCTTTGCAACTATCACGCTGCAAACTGAATTTTTATTGAACGACGCGATGCTCATAACCCTAGAATCGAAACTTCTCTAGCCGCGCAATTTGAAATGAGATTAGGTGGTACGGCGACGACATAGACAAATATCATCAACTAATTATCATTCTGAATATCATTTCTATTGGTCAGAATGCGATTTTTGGTTTCAATGCTTGGAAATAAAAATTATCACGTACATAACCTGTATCCAATGATGACGGGGAAGAATTAATGCACCATGCACGACCACTTAGCGATGTCGATGGAAATTAACCTTTAAAATCACACAATCATGTATTTCACATGACGTCATTCTGTCGTATGACATACAGCTGCCACTACACACATTGACACATCACAGCTTTGTGGTGGTCAGAGTACAGAAAAAATGATGTGTAGTGATAAGTTAAGAGTCCACACAATACATAAATGATAATAGGAAATTTTTAAAATAAAAATAATACACCTCAAGAGAATAAATAATGTGATTTATATTTTTGTACAAGTACTAAGAATTATAAAACCGATGCTTTGCTAAAAGAATGAAAAAAAACTTTCAACCACAATACAAACATATTCATCGAAAAATGACGGCGTTACAACTCCATTGAAGTTGAATATATATAAAAAAAACGCACATCCCAGGTACCCCTTTAATTCTAAACAATATTTTGTGGCAAGTCATGCAGGATCAAGATTGCAAGTAATTATTTGCCAGAAGAATTGATTGAACGAATTTTTGTTACCATTTCTCTCAAGCTTGAAATAATCAATCATCTCTTCGTTGTTTTTGTTTTGAATTTCCGAACAGTTGTGTAGATATAGAGAATTCAAGCATACCGATACAAGTGCAAGGCTATCATGCATCAACCACGTACACCAAGGAAATTTCCTGTATTTGTTTTTCCTCAAAGTATCACATTTTATTTAGATGATCAATCGTCACATAAACAAGTACTAACTCTCTACAACCCCTATGAATTTCCAGTGAAATTTAAAGGTAACGTTAAAGTAAATTAATGTATCCCATATGGTACTTAACATTACGATAAGCGATGAGTATTGAACTTTCTCAGTTTGTTACCTGATTGCTCACATTTCCAGTATTCAGTACTGCTCCAAATAAATATAAAGTCGTTGATCCAGAGGGAACAATAAAACCACGATGTTGCGTGGACATCGTTGTAAGACACAACGCTCTCATAACGGCAAATTGCAATGTGACTGATAAATTTAGAATTCAAATGGAAGAGTATCCAACAAAACAGGTGAACGTGATTAAATTGGAATAAACAATGCTGATAAAAAGATGTAACATTTTATGGGAATATGTTGTTGGAACTATTCAGGTGATAGGACGGAGAGATGTGGAAGCGAGATTACTGGCTGTAACTAGTGACCCAGGAAGAGGAACTCCCGATCCTGACATGTTTCAACAACTTCCAACGAACGAAGACAGACAACAAAGATCATATTCGTTAGCACCTCAAACCAAGACAATCGATAGTACGTGGACGTAATTTGTTTGATAACGATATTTTTGGGGAAATACATAAAAAAAAAATACAACTACCCTCGTAAATTACATACAATATATATTTTTTCCGTTTCGGCTGTTGGTGCTATCACTGCACCGATTACCGATATTGACCGTGTGCGATTGCAGAGAAGCAAATGGAGATGTACGAAAGATCGAGCTCACGATTTGATTCTTATCGCGGTAAAACATTGGATATGAATATTTTCGACCGATCGAAACTCCATCGTACTCAATATATTGTCATGGACAAAGGTTAATAAGTCAGTATTTTGTTGTAGGAATTAGCTTACGTATGAATTTGTTCAAGTTTTTCATTCTAGATACTACCCGTTAGAGAAAAATCGTAATGAAATCACTGTACACTATTCTGTATTACGGAATGATGCTGTCCCAATTGATTTGAAATTCATATTTGTTCATTGTGGGAAAATTTGGGTCGGTCGTCACAAATTAAAATAGAAATATGACGATTGCTGTTCTTTAATTTTACAGGAGGTACTAATTATGTTGCTCTCATTGCTGGCATCATTTGTATTATTGGATTACTTCTACCGACTGAAGGCGAACGAATTCAGAAAATACCCGAATATTTTCATTTATCAATGAATTTCAAACTTATATTTTCCTTCGTGTTGGGTAAGCCATAATATAACCAGGGTCATATGCTCCTTTTCATTTCAGAATCTATATCATAACCTTTGTTTATGTTTTTCTAGGTATGGTTACGATTATTATTCTGAGGTTGTAACAATTGAATGCATAATCGAATGGGAAAATGGGTGTGATTGGAATAGGTAAAAAACGCACAATTTGACGTGAGAATTTTTCTCGACGAAAACAAAAAATAATGAACACACGTTCATCTAATGATACACCATCTTGATGCTAGTCCAGAATGCTCACACGCTTGTGACACAGATTAAATAACATCCATATTTTTTTCACGTTTCTCCTTCTTCATTTTAATATATACATACATAAAAATATAACACAGTATTTTCATTGATCATGGGCTCTCATTACTCCAATGCCATATTGTGTATTGTGTGCTTCGAATTTTTTGTATATACATTTACTTGGGAAATTTCTATGCAATTATGCAGCATTTAGAAAATGGTATGTGATGCGTTTCGTATTTGCTATAAATAATTGGGTTTGAATGAATGCAGAAAAAGTCGATGATGTCCTGGATGATGATAGAGTGCATATGATATGGGAACTGTGAAATTCACACCTCCAATTATGATATAACTTATTTTCCTTTCACTCTATCCATTGATGCTTCGTATATTCTCCCAATTGGGAAGAGAAGAAATATATGTATATTTATAAATGTACATCTGTCTCTCGACATCTTTATTTTTCATTCGATTAAATTGTATAATTTTTTGGATTTTTTTTTTTTTTGTTGAATTTTTGTGTAAACAATAATAGTGATGAACAAGTTCTTCGTTTCATCTTTCCCTTCGTATTTATTCATAACAAACCTCCGAATGGATTTTTAGTTTTCATGAGACGAGATTGATAATTTCCAATCTCGCGAAAACTTATGGTTGTACGCCGAGCAATTTAGATCTTTCACTTTCTTTAGATATACGCATATCTTGCGCGAAGTACATCAGTCTGTAATTGGGAAAAATAAGAAATTTATAATTCTCTAGATAGATATATATAAATGTGTCTGTGTACAATTCGCTAAAGAATCTAGGAGGGAATATTACGTTTGAAATCGATTGGGAAATATTTTATTTCTGATGCTTCAGTGAAAACTATTGGTCGTCTTAAAAAGTTGACTTGACGGCACCGTCACTTTGACTCTTGATGATGGGTGGTTTGAGTCTGTTATTGTGTGGTTTATAATCCATTAGAGCATCAGCGGGTAGTTGTAACACTCGTCGGAGTGTCTCTTTAATTCGACCCGTTGTTGCTGTGTCTGATGACGTTTTATTCCACACGCAAATTTTGTCCTCCTGAATACTCAGAAAACAAGTCATTATCAATTCAATCAAAGTGCATCATCAATGTGTGATGAGTTTCCCAAACCGAGGGTTTTAGATATATCAGACTCACTTGGAATCTAATGGATGCAACGGTACCACATATTTCTTCACCCACCATGAATTGTTCACCCAGCATTGCTAAAATGAGATTTTCCCAACAGCGATCTACTAAACCTTTCCTTAATCTGATTACCCATTTACCACCTGATCGATTAGCTACATCCTGGGTGATAAAATGGAACAAATTGAATTTTTTCATCTCTATCTTACTATTGACCAATTTGCAAAGACAGGAATCATTGTTTCCCCTACTCACTTCCCACATTGGTTTGATGCCATTTTTGAATAGATGAAAGTCTGCAGGGAGTAATAATTCTGATGGCCTCACAAGATGACTGTAAATCGCCCAAAACTGTTCAACAGTGGCGAATCTTCCAATTAGAATTAAATTCTCTGCGAAACGTCTATCGCTCTGTTTGCCAACTGGTCTCTTGCTATACCATAATGCATAACCATACTGTAAACGATTTTCATTCGGACCTATTTCTATTGGTGGCTAGAAAAAAATCATTTGAACATCAACTTTATAACTGTAGAAAATATAAAATATTATGCAATGAGAATAATCGATCGGATATACCAACAAATACTTGAATAAGAAATTGAGTGAAAATTTACCAGCCTAAGTTTGAGGGGTTGACTGTTGGAGTCTTCATCGCCACTCTCACCACACAACTTTGACCTGAAATGGATTAATTTTTTTTGAACGAATTACTGTGATTATCACAAACGAAACACGGTTGATTGAATTTTTCAAACGCCAAGATTTCTATGGCAAAAGTATGAATTACAAATGAATATCAATCTCGTTAAACAATGTGAGAGCTCTCATATGATGTCACAGTATTATACTCTTACAGAAATTCAAAAAATTGTCTCCTAATTTGAAACTCAGCTCGAATATTTCGAATTTCGGTTATATTGTTTGCTGGAAACCTAACCTTGAATTCGTGAAGACCATATACGAAACGCAAAATAGAATGATTATTGAGACAATAACTTACGTATCATTATGTTCTGACATCTCGAGCTATTTATACATATATGATTATATTATCAATAAAATATAAATCTTAACAATGCCTTTTAACAGGTACAAAATAATAAAAAATCTCTTCACGCAACGATTATCCTCTCTACCTCTCATTCACTTTTGTCAGAAACACACGCTGTTCGGATACCACTGCGCCGTGTCTGTTTTCTTTTTGTCAGATCATCTAGGGATTTTTATTTTACTTCATCGCAATCATAATGGAGCGGAAATAAATGAGGATGATTATTTCTTACACGTCTATTCGTACAAATCGGTATATTTATATCAACATGTATATATCATTTCCTTTATGAAAATATTACATACAAAAATATGAAAAAACTTTGGATACACTATTAAATCATATTTTAGATATTACATTGAAGTGTTGTTTTAACCGTGACATTATTTCATTGCGTTGATAAATCACTTCTTTGTAACACAACATCGAAAAAGCAATCGGACACTCATATTCTACACGTTCGATGCATTTTGTATCAGCTCCAACGTTGGAAAATCGGAATTCTGATGTTGAGTTGACTATAAATACCAATGAAATCATAAATCAAAGTATTCGAATATACTCAAACGTTCTTACTATTCATATGCTTTATAAAATTACCACAATCAAAGTTTGTCATGAAACATGTCTTATGTTCAGAGCTGATTAGGAAATCATCACCATCAGGCTTGATAGAATAGTGTCCATGTGCTGTATTCTCTATCACCGGGAGATGACTTAAATATTCTGTATAATGAACCGAATACTTCCAGTGATCCAAATTCCCACTCTCCTCCACAATATCGAATTTTTTTCTGTAATCGTTGGATCGATTAGTGAATCATTTGAACGAAATTCTATACTAAACAGTATATTTTGTATTGAATATCCTCACATAGTTGGATTCAGTTTCATCATGTTGCTAAAATCTGCCACAAATTCCCACACTTGTTCTGGTTTCGTATTCTTTATTGTTACCTCTACAACAACGCTATTGACTCTTTTATGAATGAATAATGTATAAACTCCCAAAAGTGCCAATGACGTATAGACAATCGTCCGCAGTTTCCATCTCAATGGATTGTAACTCATATCTGTGAAAATATTAATGCAAATGTACAATTATTCTTATATTTTTGAAAATTGTGTGAGTAAATTGGAGTAAAGCCGCACTGTATTCTGAATTTCGATTGTCGCACGTAACTCCGACAGATTTGTTATGTGTTCGTTCACAAAATATGATGGAATGCCGGGACGCTTGTTCTCACATTGACTGACGAATCTGTAGCGTAGAGCTAGAATTCGAGAAATATTGTGACCTCCATAATATATTTCCGTTCTACGTTATCTGAACGTCTCATCGACAGCATCCAATTCATGATGGTGGTAGTTGTATAGGAAGAATGATAATGTACGAAACGGCCACATGTGATCAAGAAACATCGGTAGTGTATTTTTGTGTCTTCCCAGGACATTAACACGCAAGCGCGGAACACGGCGGTACAAATTTCGAATTAAAAAATACATTTGAAGGTGGAGATACATCGCATCTTAATCCTATATTCAATTCACTTTATACAAAATAGTAACAACTACAAGAATGTAACATGTTTTCGAATTTCAATGCATTCAAAAACAGTTTCTGGTGACTACGCATAAGCACATAATAAATTATTCAATATTGAGTCCATTGATTTTGATCACGTCTTGAAATATTATGCATGGTCTTGAATCAAACTTGAATTATTCTTCTTGTCTCGTTTATTCTTCTGTTTCTCGACATGTTCTGGCAATAAATTCATAATCGAATCTTGCATAGACATTGATTTGAGATGAAGAATCCGAATGAATCCATTCTGATAGCCGACACCAAACCATAAGTAACTCCAAGCATTGGGATTCCACGATACCTGTTGAATTCATCATATTACATCATATTCATAAATGGAACCTTCGTAATTCTTATATTGTGAAACTGCATATATGAACATTTCTCAAAACTGTTTCTTACTCTGTTGATAGATGCGAAATTGTATTGTTCTACTGGGACTGATTTCATCGATTCGGAGTTCAACGGACTTTTCCGATCCGACTTCTTCATCATGGTCTTCTTTATGTTCTACAAACGAAAATGTCGATGAGATAGATACAAAGACCGAATAAATGAATATCATGGATGTTACACTAATAATAGTCTGCTCAAAATGAAAAAATATAAACAACTCACATTTGCATCATTATGAAACACCACTCCGAAACGTCTACTACATTCTTCATATGTATCTGGCATATAAACATATTTTTTTAATTTCGATTTTTCATCATTTTTCTTCATTTCTACTTTTCCATCTTCCTCTGGAGCCTTCTCTTCAAAATCAACAACTTCAACGCTTGATACAAGCCATCTTTTTCTATTTAGTTTTTCTCTTTCCAAGTCACGGTAGTAGAACATTTGGAATGGGAATATTGCAACTAATTCTCCTGCTGAAGTTCCATGCGCGATTCCATTCGCATAATCTGATGCAGCTAAACCAAAACATGGCGAATTTGTTGGTAACAATGGAAACGCTTTACTACATGGTTCTCTCAAACCTATCATGTATGACGTAGTGTGTCCCAATCCAAGAACATCATCATATGCTCCTATAATATTTGGCCAATGTGTCATCCAAGTACTATTCACAGTCATTCCCTTCTTAACGAATGCTACACAATTACTGACATCTTCTAAATCCCAAAATTTCGCATATCTGTCAACACTGACCGTTGCTAAGAATCTACGACCTCGTAATGGAATAATGGTAATACCCGAAACCATTTGTTTATGCGCGAAAAAGAACCGGTAGCTGGTGATGTATAGCGTATTGCCTTGTTTTGTTGTCAGAAGTGGAGATTTGGTTGTCAAGTCCCACAATGCGACATATCCATTTGAAAAACCAGCCGCAATTGTGTCATGACCATGCATTTTACTCCAACACAAGGTCGTACACTGCCAATTTACTTCATTTTTTTCATGGTATAGGTGATTAAATTCCAATGTAACAACAGGATTAGTTTTATAAATAGGTAAATGACTTGTATCAATCTTTTTGAATTTTAATGCTTCAGGGAATGTTAATGAATAAATGTGGACGCAGCCATCAGAAGAAGCGACAGCCAATAAACCCATCCGAGGAGTAGGACTTTGACTTTTTGCATCACTCGTTGCATACAAATGTTCGTAAGCTCCTGATGGACACCATTCCATACTCCAAATGGTCCCTTTCTCGTGTGCAATTGCATAGACCAACTGTGGATTTTGGGGAGTGTGTGATAATGAATGATTCAAATCTCCTAAATTCCATATTTGAATTATGTTCTTGAACTTGTATGATTTTCCTACAGCAAAACTATCATGCATTTTTGAGTGTGTACTTATTGCAATGTACTGATTGACATGCTGAGAGTATAACATTGTGGGGATTGGCAACCAGGCCATCGACCACACTGGGCCACCAACGAAAAATGTGGGAAATCCATCCACTACTGACGACTCGAAACGATCCCAAGTTTTCCATTCGATGCTTGAAATTTTATTTTTCATATCACCGGATTTCAACACTGGATCTTTCAAGTGATGCATGCGCATTGATACTGTCAATTCTGGCAAATGATTTTGTGCTTCATTATGTGTCAATAATGTAGAAACATTCGGCTTAAAATCCGGAAATGCTAATGAACGATAGTTATCGAATTCGAATTCCAAGGTCCATCGTAGTGCTGAAACGAACGTCATTTTGTGATTACCTTCATGATAGTATCGTTCGTTTCGTAAGAATGCAACTCGATCTTCATATTTTATTGCTTTCTCGAATGGTGTTATCTGTGCTGGAATCGATTTTCGATTACGGGGTAGGTCAGTTGATATGTCCCCAACGTCACTTTCATCGCTAGATTCATCTGCAAGAAAATCAGAGTCTTCTCCTTCCTTTAACTCACTCGCATGTTGATCTTTGACATGTTTTTCCATATCTTTCATTGTCTCCGAAATATATTTACAAATTTTACAGGTGAATGTGGGAGTAGGTTTAAATGAGCAGTTATCATAATGCTCGTAGATTTCACTGAGTGTTGAAGTACTGAACGTACATCCAACTTGTCGACATTGGGCGGGTTGCTTAGCCGCAATCGCTTCCATCCACGCGCTTTTCCATATTGTCGGAATGGAATTCTTCTTTGGTAAACGCTGAATTAAACTTTTGATGCCGTTTTCTATTGTTCTTGGTTTCTTGGTTGCCGGCTCCTGATTTTCTATAAGAGCAGTGAATTCCGAGATCCTCGTTGCTGCTTTTTCCGCTGCTTTACGTTTTCGACTACCTTCAACCTCACCATTATTCGAGAGTGCTTGGAGAGCTAGAAGTTTATTTCGGCTTTCCATATCACGATGCATGCGTTCATGAACATCCTGAGATGATGGCATGAACACGCCACCACATTGTGGACAAATCCATTTCATTGCATGCCGCTCCTCATCAGTTTTGCCGCAAAATTTATAGTGCGATATGAAACCAAATACACTTTTTTTTATAACTGAACATTTTTCACATATAAGTGAACCTTTTCTACGTTTATGGGCAACAGTCAAAACTTTACGCCACAGTTTCTCATCGTTTTCATAATCAGGTACTGGATCACCATCGCACCACCCCATATTATTGTGTTTTTGTAAATTGTGATTAGTCCATTTTTCCCTGATCATTTTTTCGTTACATCGGCCACATGTAATTTCAATTCCATCCGATTTTTCATCATTCACTTCATTTATGGTATGTTTCTTCCGTGATTCTGCGCTTCGAGGTATGTAGTCCGTGTCAACGGCACAGGCTGGACGTCTACCACGTCTACGTCCTCTATTACCACCTCGTCGTCGTCTTTGTGTGCATTTCGAGTAATCTTCATCTTCAGATTTCTCAACATCTGATAGTCCATCGCCTGGGTCTTTATTCAATTCCACAACCTTTTTCGCCCTCCTAGGATGTTGTAATTCTAGAATGACGGAGTCGCTATCAATTTTATCAGTTTCGATCGTCATGAGTGTTTCATTGTTCGCTTTTGCAGCGAGTGAATCTGATTTTGTTGATTCCTCAATGACACGTTTCTTTGGTGGTCTTCCACGTTTTCTCACAGGATTTTCAATTGGTTTCGGCGGATCCGTGATGTCCTCCCGACATCGTTCTTTTCTGGGCGATTCAGTGGACTGTTCCATATTTCTACCTCGACTTTCGGTTTCTTTGTCCTCGCTTGTATGACTCAAGCTATTGGTCTTCGTATTGTCAATGATACCGTTAGTCATTTGTATCGTCGGAAATTTCTCATCAGGACTTTGGATTGTTTGTGCTGTTCGATCAATGACTGGATCTTTACGTGATCGTCTACGTACTTTTTTTATCGTTAAATTCTTCGATACTGAACCTTGGTCCAATACTTCAGTGACTCGGTCATTTATGAGTACATCATGGTTGTCGTTTCTACATTCATTCTTGTCATGGCTATTTTCGATTTTGTCATTCATAGTTTTTGATTGATTCCTCTTTGGTTTCGTTCTCTTATTTTCAGCTCTTTCAATAGTTCGTGATGTACTTGATGGGGAATTGTGCGCTGGTGAAAGTGGTTGCGTACTATCCACTGAAGTTGCATCATCCACGGTTTCCTCGATATTGATCATTTGTGAAGCTTCAATTGAGCTTTTAGATGCTGCAGCAGCTCGATGAGGTTTTCTTTTCTTTATGCGCTCAGCGTTCGATAACAGTACTGCATCATCCCCCACACAGCCAGTTATGCTCTTTTTCGTCTTATTCGGAGAATTTTCTACAATTCTGGTCATTAACTGACCATTATGCAGATTGTTGGATTGCTTCTTCTGCGTAACTTTATTATCATCTGTATTCGATGGTGGAATGGCGTCTAGTTCCATTCTCAACCGACTGTTCGCTGATTTTTTTCGACTTGGTTTGTGATCATCAAGCGATTTAGGTTCTGAAACTCGGTGATTCGCTCTGGGTGCAGAATGTTCCGCTTTATCAACAGTTTCGACGTTGGACTGACGTTTAGTCGATATCGAATTCGCTTTCAGTGTGATACCATCAACTGTATCTACACCTGGCGATAGTAGCCCCTTATTTATATTATTTTCAAGTGTCAGAAGTTTGTCAGTTTTCTTCAGCTTGGACACTGGAGACGTTCTGTTTCGCGATGATTGTAATGGTGATAATGACGACGACATTGGTTTCAATGAATTCGTATCCTTCGTTTTCGATGGGGCAATTTGGACTTTCTTGATGTCACTTACCGTCTTCAAATTTTCATCCTTATCTGATATTCGTTGACGATTTGGAGAGATGGTTGACGAAGGAATTATTTTGTTAAAATATTGTTCCACTTTAGGCTGTGTAGAGTCATGTGACGAAGTCATTGTAGATGAAGTGGATTTTGTTGATTTTTTACGATGAGTTTCGTTTCCCAATGACATCGTCTTATCTTCATATGTGTTTTTCCCAGTCGATAATTTGGCAACAGTTTCTCCTTGACTATATTTCTTCTTAGAACCACGCGAATCAGCGTGATTATCAGATTTTTTTGATTGTGCATCCCCCGAAATTCTTCGAGTAGTGCTCGGTGTTTGAGCACATATATCATGTTCTGGAATGATTCGCGTTCGTTGATTGACAACATCGCTTGGAGAACTTTTCTTTTGAGTTATTAATGATTCAGACTTCCGTGGATTTCTCCGGATTGTCTTGATTGATTCTAGGTTTGCGACTATATTTTTTACTGAATTATGACTTTCGATGGTCGGTTCAGACGAATCCGTAGATTTCAGAACTTTTTGCTTAATATTATTCCTCACATTGTTCACAACCTTCATTGGCGACTTGAGAACGATCTGCTCAACTGTCTGTTGTCCTGACTCATGTAGTTTTACTGTATCGGCAAATATGAATTGGTTCATCACATCAGGTACCGAGACGAAAATATGTCATTCATCATACTCAATCTTACCTTTCAATTGAACTGGCATTTTTCCATCAGATTCACTAGGATCAATAAAATCGTGTGACATAATGTCTATATCCGAACTGAAAATGATGAGATCATATTATTTTTGAATGTAACAAGTCGAAATGTGAAAAAGAGCTCATATCATTAAGGATAGTCATCTTAGACATTTAAACCGGATCAAATCCAATACTGAATGTCAACAGAGAACGGAAAATAATGAAAAATTACGAAATCATTAAATAAAATAAAAGTGCCATCGTGAAGATTTGATCGAACAACCAATGAAATGACAGTTGTTTCATCAGGCACAATGCCAAAAATGATCAGGTATTTGAGTCTTAATTTTCTGTATCAGTGAACAGTTTCAAAGATTCATAGGCCAATTAATTTACACTAGAAGATTTGATTCACACAACTCTCGATTTCATCCTTAATGTGTGATGAAATGAATGAACTTACTTGTTAATACTGCATATAGGTTATGTCGTAATCCATCCGCAATGTGACTCAATCAATTACTCCATGCTACCGTGTAATGACTATCCTTCTTCATGGTATGTTTTCGTATCACGAGTGACGTCAATCATTGTTAGCACAAAATGATTCGAATTGATCGGAATTCGAAATGAACATAGGGAACACGAATGTAATTTTAGGAAAGACTTTCGGCTTCAAGTCGTGCATGGATGTTGAAAACTTCTATATATAATCTGCGAGTAGTGTGCATGAATGATGCGTGATATTGCCACAGGTTTCTTTAGTGGCCGTGGTGATGCGCGGTTACTCATGATTTGAAATTGGTGGGGATTCGCGCCTAGTTGCGCAGTTTCACTACCTCTCGATTCAACACATTTTGCATGTGAATATCATTGTAAAATAGTAGAAGTACAGATCATCATGTGCCGTATTGCACTCAGAGGTTTTGTTAATTGCTGCATTTATAGTATTATATAGTTCATTGATGAATTCAAACGAATTCGAACGTAGAAATGTTGAACAGATTGAGAATAAATATAGAACTTTTGTTTGATCACGTATGTTTCGATTTTATTCATCCAAGTACAATAAAAATTTACACCATTCGCCTCAACAATTCATTTATCTTGTCTTCGCGATTACCGAAGTCACCGCCTTCAACATAGTGATTGGTCTTCTTACGCCATCCACCAGTTGGTGTGTTGAGCTAAAACAGATCATGATCCAGTATAATTAATAATTTTCACGATATGTCAACAGTTGAATAATTGAGAAGAGAGAATTGAAATGTTTAAGATTTTTCGCGAGTCCTATAATCATGTCATTTGACGATTGGAAAATCTTGTATTATTCTGTGACATAGTAGGAGGTAATGAAATATTATGAATTGCCATCACCATGCCTATGTCAAATACTATGTGGAAATATGCGGAAGATATTTTTCATTACCTTGAATGGCCAGAGGAAATTGCTGGCATACTTGAATTTGGAGCCCACAGTGAATATTTCATGAATCAAATCTTCAGTACAAATAAGACCGGCACGACCTGAAGAAGAACATAAATACAATAAATTCATTGATGTGTACTCCTCTAATTTCGTCACCTTATTCCCACCAATCGATGAAAATAAGACGAACTGTTGATGTACGTACCCAATTTGCTTTCGATTATGGAGTTGCTGGTGATCGGAATTCGTTGACGATCAATCTTAGCAAAACCACGTTTGTAGATTAATTCACGCACGGATTTCAAGTTTGGATAACCCCAGGTGATGTAAGGCTCGATAATACGAAGCATGTTAATAGTGGCTTTGTTCAATTTTACAAAGACACCATTGTTAATTTGTTTCAGTCTGAAAAGCTGAAGGATCTTCCGTACTTTTGGGGCAACTTGATTCACACTGTTTTTAGAAAAATAATCGAGTGTTTGAATTTCAACAACATGAGCACCGTACAAACTCATAAATATGAGATCAGATATTCACATCCATTTACATTGTGTTTCATTGACTTACCCACGAATACGAATGACGAACGCGAGACGAGCTTCACCCGGAATGTAGTAGTTTCCACGATTCTTGGCTTGTCTCTTCAGTCTGATTTCGTCTCTTTCTTTCATACGGTATTCTTTCACATAATGTTCAGCACGCTTGAAGATTTCTTTCCTCTTTTTGTAATGTGCTGCACGAGCCTGATATCAAATGAATTATACGCAACGAATCAAAACACAAATAGTACAGATAAACGGCCGATAACTGGTGATCAAATATGAATATATCTGAATGTGAAGTTTGAAATACCTTGATGGAGACTTGGAGACGTGCAACTCTTGCTGTTTCACGGCGCTTCCTCCTTTTCAGGACGGATTCAGGCACCGCTGGTAATTTTTTTGGTGGTGCAGCAGCATTCTTCTTCTGTCTGTATGACAAGCAATACGATTATTTCTAGATCAACGTCCTCAATCAATAATAATTCAACTTTCAGTCGATGAAAATAATATTGTAACATTGACGTATTTGAGGTTATGTGTCTCAGGAATGTCATTGCGTGTACTAACAATTGAAGATACTTCGGATCGAATCATCATGAATTCAAACTAAAAAAAATGATGTCTTGGATGTGAGGCATTCAAAATATTTGCAATTATAGATTGAATTCCCCCGCGATGTTTATTATAACAGGGGGGTGGGTTGTGCATCGCGTACATTCGATTCAACATTTTGCCTTGTAATATCACATATTTTTCCAATTGAACCAAAAACTACACCATATCACATATCCATTAGATCTTTACTAATCATTCAATGACATTCGTGATCAGAAATTAATAATTAAATCGCGGATGTTCGAAGATTTTATTTCGGAGAATTGAAATTACTCACGCGTCCGCCATTCTTCCTTCTGGCTAAAGAACGTTCAGAACGTTTTGCAGCGAAGTTCATGTTAGTCGGATTTCATACACCATGAAGATGTGCACTTATTATGGCGCCATCTATAGAGCAGGTGGAACTGAGTCAATCATTTTCAAATGACGATCCACATTTACATTCTTATAAAGTGAGTGATTCTAGTTAACAACTAACTTCATACAAGTAATAATGAACAATGTTGATGCTCTGTTAATTGATTACATATTTTCTTGGATATTCGTGTTTAGGGTGAATCAATGAAATGAAAATAATGATTATGCACGAAATGTCTTCCCCACAATTCGAAATTTGAATTTAGCGCTCGAAGAATGGATCGACTCGAAATAAATTCTGACGGATGAATATGGCCGTTCAGATTCCCCTCCAAAATACTTCACACGTGGTTATATGTCATGTATACAGCTTCAAATCAACTCTTTATGGAACATCCCTGATGGGAGAACATCAGTGAATAACAAATATCACATGACTATACACTTTGACATAAGATAGGACGAGATTCTTCATTGAAGAAACACCCAACAAGAAGTTTTGGTAACAGTTATTATTGTTTGTTTAGCCTTTTATTCAGAGGTACACTACAGAGTACCACGTACCTCACAGAAATCAGTAACCTTCTCTCACATCAACATACATGATGACTGATAGCGATGATGATTCGCCACAATTGTGTCAATCCACGCTTGAAGCCTTACAAGAGTTTTATAATGAACGTGAAGAACGAGAACAACAAATAGTTAAGGCATTAAATCAGCAGCACAGTATAGGAACGCCTGATATCAATTTTCAGGAGGATTGGGTATATACTTCATGCATGTGATTAATTTTTGATTTTATGTGATTGTTCATTATTTATGATCATGCGGGTTTTCGTTGTAGCAACTGAGTCAATTCTGGTATGATGATGAAACGGTAGATAAAATAGTTGATGGTGCACTAAGGGCCACAACTTCAAATGGGAAAATCGCTCTTATTTCATGCCCAACGTTGTACAAAAAAATGAAGGAAAAAGCCGGTAGTAGACAAGGTATGAACCCTTTAGTAATTGACATTCAGTTTTTCATCATTACTAGGAAATTGTGCTCCATGTACCTATTTAATGTTTGTTTTTCGCATGATAACAGTTAAATTATTCGAATACGACACACGATTCGCTATTTATGGACAGGATTATATTCCCTATGATTATAAATCACCATTGGCGATACCCAGGGAAATGTCTAGCGATTTCGACCTTGTAATTGCTGATCCACCTTTTTTATCTGATGAATGTCTTACAAAAACTGCTGTCACAATTAAATTTCTATCCAAGGAAAATATTTTACTTTGCACTGGTAATGTTATTTTTCGTGACTTCTGCGCATATATCTCATTTTTTACTTTGTTGATTCTACATTTATTACAGGTGCCATAATGGCTGAGTTAGCTGAAAAATTGTTAGAATTGGAGAAATGCAAATTTGAACCACATCACAGGAATAATCTCGCGAACGAATTCTGGTGCTTCGCTAATTTTCCATTTGACAGTTTATTGCAATAATACAATGATATGTGCAGAAAATAGATGATTCTAGAGTTTTATAACTTTGAACCTGAAGACATATGATAATGACGTAGAAGTTCCACAGCATATTTAGCTGTTCCCGGTGCAGTAGAAACACCGTATCCACCATGTCCATAATTATGAACCACCTGACAATCAGAACAAGCTAAAATTAGGATAAAGACAGTCGTTTGTTCACCAAGGTATTTAATCTAGGAACTTACAATTGCTTTACGACGATCATTCGAAAGTTTTTCGATCTCAATTCTGACCCCGGAGTCTCTGTGTGGTCTCAATCCCACTCTGTGTTCAAGCGCTACAGCTTTTTTTAACGACGTCATCAGATTTTCGCAACGGTCACGTATTGACTTTACATCATGGGAACACACTTCCATCTTTGAAGACTCAAAATTTCGTGTACCTCCAAGAGTGCACGAACCATCTAGTCCAGGAATAATATATGTATCTAATTCATCGTAAAATGATTTTGTCACCCAAGGTGCATAAACTTTTGTGATCTGTCCTCGAATAGGAACAACTTTCCTGTCGTTGCACAATTGTCTCGCCCCTAATCCCGAACAATTGATTATGAAGTCATAATCATTCACTAATTCTTGCAAATTCGTTATTTTCCTCACTATCAACTTTGCTCCGCTCTCTTTCAGCCTTGGTATCATTAAAACAGACTTTAATATTTCATAAACACAAAAACTATATCACAGGAACATACAATTCTGATCGTACTCACTTGTTTCTTGCCCACGGTAGATGGAATTTATTTTGGATGATAAGTGACTCGAAATACGAACCATACTTCCATTTCCTTCCAACTAGATCGAATTCGTCATCAGTTACTCGTCTATAGACTGGCACAACGGACTCCATCAAAGGGCTCTGAACATTTAACAATTCAGTTGAAAAATATATTTCAATTGATGTCAATAATAGATCCATTCCATCACATCAACATACCTGCACCACACTTGGTGATGAATTAGCGAACATGTAAGTAGAGGATAACCCGACGCCACAGTGTATTGATTCATATTTTTTACTAATATCAGCATAGTAGTCATACGAATTTTCGATCCATTGTTTCGTTATTTCTTCACTGGGCCCGGTGAAACTATGACCTACTCTGAACAAGCCCGCCGCAACATAACTGACAACGTTTTCATCGAAACTCTCAGCTAATACACTAACATTACAATTATTCACAATATTATTCAATTGTAATGCAGTTGTTAGCCCGACAATTCCACCACCAACGATCCCCACGTTCATTTTCAGCCAAAAGAACTTGCAAATTATTTTGTGAAACTGAATTTATTAACCGGATGACAATAGTTTCAGTACATATAACTGTTGAATATCAGTTTCATTGAAAACAACTCAAAGTCACTTTGGGCGTTAGCTGTCATCACATGTGTGTGCTTGCATTATCATTCGCAAAAAAAATCTCGCACAGATAAACACTCTTCGAAGTGATTTTTTAGGTCACACAGATGAGTACGATCATCGATAAATAATCGCGTATTTTTGTTAATAATAATATTGAATTTTTATGCGGTACATTCATATGAGTCTCTTTCGATTTTTTATCAAAATATAAATTCTCACTGTAAATCGTTTTCGTAATCCTTTTTTTACTTTTCAACCGATGCTCCATTCAATCGTTGGATCGTGTAGCTCCAGTGTACCATGATGGAAGGATGACAAAAACATGAAATGCATTCGACGATAGGAAATTCGCGCTGTGAATTCTCGACAACTATTAATCATGTGAATGCATACGAGTTCTCAGGGACGTCAATTAATCATATCATATCGTATTACTACAATTGAAACACACAAGCTTGGTCCAGAGGTTCCACCGTACCTTTTATTTATCCAACAATGAATAACAAAATGTTCATTCATGATGATACGGAACATTGTGTACATTCATGGAACAGAAGAAAATCAAATATGATCACGCATTTTTAAGCCCCCATAAAATTCAGCGTCACAAACGAGATTTAAAAAAAAAAGAAAACAAAAGTACGTTATGTTGATATATGTATGTTGATCTCATGTAAGTGTGGATATGTGTAATCGATGAGTACGATCGTGCTCATTGTTATGTATAAACTCTGAAATCATACTCAGGATATGATTTTGATATTCATGAAAAATAATAATTAGAGAGATAACATCAGCAATATTTGAATATACATCGAATATGCTGTATATTATTAATTATTATTTTATATCATAAATTAATTGAGAATAAAATGAAAGAGGCATT